>ONZH01008769.1:0-39425 GCA_900303285.1 Rhinella marina
GTCAGCTACATAGACTTTTGAACGGTTGTAATACGCTGTGCACCTAGCGTTACTGACAGGGCACACTTGGGTTTTTTTTTTTTGCCACCCCCAAAAAAAGCAGACGTATTTCACAATGGACTTTGTTTTTTTTGGAACAGAAACAATCTTTCTACCTACCCAAATCCTATCCCTATAGTTTAATTCCCTCCTTGGGCAAATGAAACTGCAGACGCAAATGAGGAACTGCGACCTAAATTAACGGTATTAAATGTAACAACGGATGTCAGCTACATAGACTTTTGAACGGTTGTAATACGCTGTGCACCTAGCGTTACTGACAGGGCATACTTGGGGTTTTTTTTTGCCACCCAAAAAAAAAAAGCAGACATATTTCACAATGCACTTTGGTCTTTTTGGAACAGAAAAAATCTTTCTACCTACCCAAATCCTATCCCTATAGTTTAATTCCATCCTTGGGCAAATTAAACTGCAGACGCAAATGAGGAACTGCAGCCTAAATTAACGGTATTAAATGTAACAACAGATGTCAGCTACATAGACTTTTGAACGGTTGTAATACGCTGTGCACCTAGTGTTACTGACAGGGCACACTTGGGTTCTTTTTGCCACAAAAAAAATGCAGAAGGATTTAACAATGGACTTTTGTGTCTTTTGAACAATGATACTAACCCTGTCTATAGAAATTCTATCCCTACACAAGTCCCTCCTTACGCAAATGTTATACAGCAAGACGCAAAAGAAGTAATGTGTAGAGATGAGCGAGTAGTATTCGACCGAGCCGGTATTCGATCGAATACTACGCTATTCGTCATACTCGATTTCGATCGAGTATAACGGCGATGAACCACTTAAAATTTGTTTCCCCTCCCACCTTCCCTGGCGCTTTTTTTACACCAATCACTATGCAGGGGGGTATGACAGGTCCTCGGAGCACGCTGGCATCGCGAGAACGGCGTCTACATACATTGGCTGGAAAAACCATGTGACCTCGAATCATAAAAACTCAGCTCTTCCTGCTCGTTCGCATATGCTGCATGAACGTAGTCAGGGACAGAGGCCCGAGCAGGGAGAGACAGGCTTTAGCTGTATGAAAGTCAGGCAGGACCCCAAAAGTATATAACAGAAGCTCAGAATATCGCATTTACCACCATATATACCGGCTACCAGCGGACAGGGGAGTGATTGACAGCCCTTATCAGGGCTACTATACTGCACGGTATATAGCTTATTCTAACTATATACACTCTGCACAGAACGGCTGCTTTATTGAGGGATAGCTGCTGGAGTAGGGACAGAGAAAGGCATTAGTGGTGTATTAGCACCTATATACAAAACTATATTTGGCACTACTGTTGTGCGTTCTGTGTGCCAACAAAACCCTGTTATATACCTGGTGTGTATACGCACCATTTGACCTTCTGGCAGTATACGGCTGTATACGCCAAGTATTTTTCTAAAAAATAAAGTATATTTGGCACCACTGTTGTGCGTTCTGTGTGCCAGCAAAACCCTGTTAATATACCTGGTGCGTATAGGCATCTATTGACCTTCTGGCAGTATACGGCTGTATAGGCCAAGTGTTCTCCTAAAAAATAAAGTATATTTGGCACCACTGTTGTGCGTTCTGTGTGCCATCAAAACTCTGTTAATATACCTGGTGCGTATAGGCATCTATTGACCTTCTGGCAGTATACGGCTGTATACGCCAAGTGTTTAAAAAAAAAAAAGTATATTTGTCACCACTGTTGTGCGTTCTGTGTGCCAGCAAAACCCTGTTACTATACCTGGTGAGTATAGACATCTATTGACCTTCTGGCAGTATACGGCTGTATAGCCAAGTGTTCTCCTAAAAAATAAAGTATATTTGGCACCACTGTTGTGCGTTCTGTGTGCCAGCAAAACCCTGTTAATATACCTGGTGCGTATAGGCATCTATTGACCTTCTGGCAGTATACGGCTGTATAGCCAAGTGTTCTCTTAAAAAAATATATATTTTGCAGAACGCGTGGCAAAAAAAAGTTAAACGCCTGAAATGCGGAGGGATAGCGCAAAGGGACGTGGACGAGGACGGGGGCGCGGAAATGCTGGTGGGGGCACAAACCGCGTTGAAGCCAGTGGGGATACAATGCGTGCTGGTGAGGGGCAGCCAGCATTCCGCTCATCCAGCATCCCTGCCTTTATGGGACAGTTAAGCGGGGGGCGGGTTACACCGCTGTTGAGGCCAAAAGTGAAGTGCCATCTCCTCCTCCTCCTCCTCATCCTCCTTAACCGCCGTAGAATTGCTCCATTAAAAAAAAAAAAGAAAAAATTATTATGGCTCAGATCTTGGGCCTTAATACAATTTTTAAGAGGTCTCAGCTTTTGGGCCTTAATACAATTTTTAAGAGGTCTCAGCTCTTGGGCCTTAATACAATTTTTAAGAGGTCTCAGCTCTTGGGCCTTAATACAATTTTTAAGAGGTCTCAGCTCTTGGGCCTTAAAACAATTTTTAAGAGGTCTCACCTCTTGGGCCTACAAACAATTTTTAAGAGGTCTCACCTCTTGGGCCTACAAACAATTTTTAAGAGGTCTCACCTCTTGGGCCTTAATACAATTTTTAAGAGGTCTCACCTCAAGCTAACTTTGCGCACTCATTAAAATATCTTCACAACAAGGACCTAAGAGCCCTCGATGGGAGAGCTTTGTGTGGGGGCCTGTTATAGGGAAGAGATGCGGCCCTGCGGGCTCTAGCCTGCCTTCTCCATAAGCCTCTGGCCACCCCACGGCCTCTTCCTGCCTTTTGCGGTCCTACGCATCCCTCAACATCCCCACTGCTTTACCTGCTAGACATGACACTGGGCCAGGTCGGGTCACTGACTTCGTCATACTCAACCACCTCCTCTTACACTGCCTCAGTTTGCTCCTCCTCCGGCCCACCCGACATACCAACAGCCTCCCTTGCTGGCAACTGTGTCTCATCATCGTCCCTAATCATTTTACACTTTAGTGCCCGTTCCACACCACCATCAGCTAGAGATGGAGCTTGCTCCAGTGTTTGGGCATCAGAACAAACAAAATCCTCAGATAGCTCCTGCGATTCTTGCAGGACTGGCGAGGAGTCAAAATCAGGTAAGGGACCTGAGAAGAGCTCCTGGGAGTGGGCATGGGTGGGAACACTCGGTTGATAACATTGGGCAGGGTGGGAGGAAGGAGGGTCAGAGTGAGGTCCCTGCAGTTTCTGCAGGCTATCGACGAGACTGGACTTTGTGGACTTGACTGGGTGGTGGACAGATTTAACAAATCTAGAAGGAGAAGGAGGGGTTTGCCGAGCTGTCTGTAAGGGTTGCGGAAATCCTGACAGAACCAAGGCCCAAAACTTGGGTGGGGGTAGCAGGTTTGCCCGTCCCCGCCTCCACAACATTCACCCAGTGTGCTGTCAAGGAGATGTAGCATCCCCGGCCTCAAACGCTTGTCCAAGTGTTGGTGGTCAAATGGCCTTTTGCAGTAACCGTGTTACTCGGGCGTGGATGATGTTTTGGGAAAAATAGTGATGGCTAGGGACAGGATACTGATGGATGGCAGCCCCCATCAGGTTGCAGAAAGCTTTCATTTCTACAAGCCTAAATGGCAACATCTCAAGCGCCAACAATTTGGGCATTTTAAGGCTTCTGCATGTGTTTGAGTTGTTTTTACATTTTAAAGAAGACATGTCTGACCACATCTCACACACACACACAATGACAATTAGGGGTGGGGTCTATTTGCTTTCCCCCTTGCCTATGCCATCTGTGGTTGTCATAGGCAACGTGATTTTAAGGGGTGCAGAATTTTTTCTTCTTTTTTGTACAGTTTGGCTTGGGGTCCATGGCAATGTAGAGGAAAGAAGGTTTCCTTGTATTGTCTCACTTTACATAGAAGTTATATTGTGTTTGGAGTGTATTGTTGAGAGGCTGTGATAGTGACGTAATAGTGCGACTTGGGCGTGTTATATGCACCCAGACATGCTTCCCCTGCTGTCCCAGTTGCATTCCAGCAGTGTTGGCATCATTTTCTGAGGTTTCAGGGTGGACTTGGTGACCTCCAAGTGGTCAAATTGAGATTTCCAAGTGGCGAGCATTTTTTTCCCATAGACTATAATGGGATTCGATATTCGGTCGAATAGTCGAATAACGCGGTCTATTCGAATCGAAATTCGAACTTTCGAATATTTCACTACTCGCTCATCTCTAGTAATGTGGCTTAACAGCAGAAATTATAGCAAAGTATGTCAGGTATATAGTATACAGAGAGTATCCTACAGCATGCAGCAGCACATGTGGTATTAATGGCAGGCCACCTAGTGCTATTTTCACCACCTTTAAACACCCCAAAAATAATAAAATATTGCTTTGTGCCAGATATAATAGCCCTTAAAAGGGCTTTTGGGTCTTTTTTGAGCGATTTGTATCCCTGCCTAGCGTGTTTCTCTCCCTACAGTGTATGTCGCTCCTTGCTGCAGCAGCGCATGTGGCGTTAATAGCAGGCCACCTAGCGCTATTTTCACCACCTTTAAAGTCCTTTAAAGTCCTCAAAAATAATAAAATGTAGGTTGTTGCCAGATATAATAGCACTTAAAAGGGCTTTTGGGTCTTTGTTTAGCGATTTCTATCCCTGCCTAGCCTGATTCTCTCCCTACACTGTCTGTCCCTGCATGCAGCAGCTCTCCCTGTCTAACACTGGCCGGGTCACATGTCACCGGGTTCTTTATAGCACCCGGTGATATGTGACCCGTCCAGCCAATCAGTGTAATGACAGTAGCTAAGATGGCTACTGGCATTACACTGAATGCCATCCCTCCCTGCATGCTAATTGGCTAATTAGTGTGCGGGGGGGGGGGTGACTCGAGCATGGCGCTCGAGCACCCGCGGTATTCGTCCGAATACCGTGTGGTCCCGAGCACCGCCATGTTCGGCCAAATAGTGTATTCGGCTGAACATGTTTGCTCAACACTAGAGATGAGCGAGCATGGTCGTCCGAGCTTGGTGCTCGTTCGAGCATTACGGTACTCGTAAGTGCTCGCTGCTCGGACGAGTATCTCGCCATGCTCGAGGAAATGGCATCTCCAGCATTTTGAATTTTTGGCGCCTATAAACTCAGCCAATCACAAGCCAGGAGACTCTGCGGTACACCCAGCATCACGTGGGGCCCTTACATGTCGATAGCAGGGGTTGGCTGGCCTGATCAGGTGACCCTGGAATATACTAGTGACTGCCCGCGGTGCTCGGCTCAGTCGCTGTCTGGATGTCGTTAGGGACAGATCTGCTGCGTTTCAGGGAGAGTGTTAGGGCCTGGATTCAGTTCTCTGTTAGGCAGGAGTGATATCAAAAGAACCCAACAGCCCTTCTAAGGGCTACAAGACACTTTTTTTTGTCTCCTGGCTGGGCTGGCTAGCACTAGTAGTGCAGCTATCGCCATATATAACACTTTTTTTTTAATTGTTTTATCTCAGTGATACAAATCCATTTCATACAGCTGTGTGGAACCATTCTTTGTGTCACAGTTCAGCTGTCCACTAACCACAAACCACAATCCATATTTTCTGTCCAGGTGACCCATACTGTACGCCACGTAATCAAATACGGTCTTTTGCTTTCACTTATACAGCTACATTAGAAAAATCTCTGTGCGACATTTGTCTGGGTTGCAGTCAAAATAGCCACAGTAAGAAGGGGCTGAGTTTGCGCTCTGATATTTTCTGCACGTCACGTTAAAAAATAAAAATAATAAAAATATAAAAAAATAAAATAAAAAAAAACAGTTTTTTTGTTGTTTTATCTCAGTGATACAAATCCATTTCATACAGCTGTGTGGAACCATTCTGTGTGTCACAGTTCAGCTGTCCAGTCACCACAAACCACAATCCGTATTTTTTGTCCAGGTGACCTATACTGTACGTCACGTAATTAAAAAAGGTATTTTGCTCTCACTGATACAGCTACATTAGAAAAATCTGAGTGCGACATTTTTCTGGGTTGCAGTCAAAATAGCCACAGTCAGAAGGGGCTGAGTTTGCTCTTTGATATTTTCTGCACGTCACGTTAAAAAAATATATATATATATCTTAAAAAAAAATAAAAAAAATAAAAAATAAAAAAAATAGTTTTTTTGTTGTTTTATCTCAGTGATACAAATCCATTTCATACAGCTGTGTGGAACCATTCTGTGTGTCACAGTTCAGCTGTTCAGTCACCACAAACCACAATATGTATTTTCTGTCCAGGTGACACATTCTGTATGTCACGTAATTAAAAAAGGTCTTTTGCTCTCACTGATACAGCTACATTACAAAAATCTCTGTGCTACATTTGTCTGGGTTGCACTTAAGCAGACCAAGTCTTCCTAATCTAATAGTTTCAGTGTAATTGCTCCATACTGCACGGTACGTAATAACATACGTAATTTTGCTCTAACTTATCCACCTATATATTAACTTGTTCAGATTGAACAAGTTTGTGGGTTTCAGTACAGCAGGCCCATTTGTTTTTTTTTTTATATAATACACTTATATACAGAAAATGTTGAACCCCAGGGCTAAGGGTCGAGGACGTGGGCGTGGGCGTGGGCATTCAATTACTGCAGGGGGCAGAGGCCGTGGTCCTGGGCAGGGTGAGACAGTACCTGCTGATGAGGGAGCAGGGGAACGCCGCAGAGCTACACTCCCTAGCTTCATGTCTCTACTTACAGGGACACGTGGTAGAGGACTGTTGAAACCATAACAGTGCGAACAGGTGATGTCGTGGATTGCGGACAATGCTTCAAGTAATTTGTCCACCAGTCAGTCTTCCACGCAGTCCACCCACGTTACCCAAGGGAGCACTCCTCTGGCTCCTCCACCTCAACCTCCTTCCCCCCAGTCTGCCCCCTCCCAGGAAAATTTGGAATGCGATCCGGCATACTCTGAGGAACTGTTTTCTGGACCCTTCCCAGAGTCACAAACCACTTCTCAGGTTGCTGCTGACCTCTTTCCCAATGCCCAAGTTTTCCAACTGTCGCAGTCTATGGGTGATGATGATGACATTGTTGACTTAGTGGAAGAAGTGTGTAAAGAGGTGTCAGACGACGAGGAGACACGGTTGTCAGACAGTGGTGAAGTTGTTGTCAGGGCAGGAAGTCCAAGGGGGGAGCAGACTGAGGAATCGGAGGATGACGAGGTGACTGACCCAAGCTGGGTTGATAAGCCGAGTGAAGACAGTGCTTCTAAGGCGGAGGCGAGTGCTGCACCAGAACAGGTTGGAAGAGGCAGTGGTGTGGCCAGAGGGAAAAGCAGGGCCAGAGCTGATGCATCAGCAGCAACTGTTTCACGTAGTGAAGCTCCCTTGGCGAGGCCTAGATGTTCGCAAGTCTGGAGGTTCTTTAAAGAAAGTGAGGATGACCGACGGACTGTGGTGTGCAATCTGTGCCACACCAGGATCAGCAGAGGTGCCACAACTATTAGCCTAACCACCACCAGCATGCGCAGGCATATGAGTGCTAAACACCCCACTCAATGGAACCAAGGCCGTTCATCTCCTGTGGGTCACACCACTGCTCGTTCCCCTGTGTCACTCGCTGCCTCTGCTAGTCAACCCCCTGCCCAGGACCCCGGCACGAGTGCCTCCCGCCGGAAAACCACACCTTCGCCTCCACGATCCTCCACAGTGTCCACCAATGTGTCCCAGCGCAGCGTTCAGCTGTCTTTACAGCAGACGCTGGAGCGCAAGAGGAAATACAGTTCCACCTACCCACATGCCCAAGCCCTCAACGTCCACATCTCCAAATTGCCGAGCCTGGAGATGCTGCCCTATAGGCTGATAGAGACCGAGTCCTTTCGCAACCTTATGGCGGTGGCTGACCCTCGGTATTCGGTCCCCAGCCGCAACTATTTTTCCCGATGTGCAGTCCCATCCCTACACCAGCACGTGTCACAGAACATTATCCGTGTCCTGACCAACACTGTTTCTGAGAAGGTCCACCTAACCACGGACATGTGGACAAGTGCTGCCGGGCAGGGACACTATATATCACTGACGGCACATTGGGTTAACTTGGTGGAGGCTGGGACCGAGTCTGACCCTGGGGCAGCTCATGTACTGCCCACACCGAGGATTGCGGGGCCTACCTCGGTCACGGTCTCTCAGACGTACTATGCCTCCTCCTCCGACCCCTCCTCCTCCTCCACCTCCTCCTCCGAATTACCATCCGTGGGCACAGCGCCTTCAGTCGGTAGCTCTAGGCGCAGCAGCAGTGCCGTGGGTAAGCGCCAGCAGGAAGTGCTCAAACTGCTGAGCTTAGGTGACAAAAGGCACACCGCCCAAGAGCTGTTACAGGGCATCACGGCGCAGACCGATCTGTGGCTGGCACCGCTGAACCTCAAGCCATCCATGGTTGTGTGTGACAATGGGCGTAACCTGGTGGCGGCTCTGCAACTCGGCAGACTGACACATGTGCCATGCCTGGCCCACGTGTTCATTCTAATAGTTCAGCGGTTCCTCAAGACATACCCCAATCTGTCTGATTTGCTCACCAAGGTGCGCCGCATCTGTGCGCATTTCCGCAAGTCGACCACAGATGCTGCCACTCTCAGGGCAGCGCAGCGCCGCCTACAACTGCCCGCTCACCGACTGTTGTGTGACGTGCCCACGAGATGGAATTTGACATTAAACATGTTATCCAGAGTTTACCAGCAGCGCAGAGCGATTGTAGACTGCCAGATGTCAACTTCCACCAGAACTGGTAGTCAGGTCAGTCAGATTTCTCAAGTCTACAATGAGGAGTGGACATGGATGTCTGATATCTGCCAGGTGTTGAGCAACTTTGAGGAGTCAACACAGATGGTCAGCGGCGATGCCGCCATTATCAGCCTCACCATCCCGCTGCTTTGCCTGTTGAAAAACTCACTGCTCAGCATCAAGTCGGATGCTTTGCGCTTGTCACAAGAGACGGTGGAGGAAGATACGTCGCTTGATAGCCAGAGCACCCTCCGGTCTGTTTCTCAGCGAGTATCGGAGGAGGGGATGAGGATGAGGAGGAAGAGGAGGAGAATGTCGGCGAGACAGAAGAGGGTACCAGTGCTCAGTCCTTCTTAACTCTTGAGCGTGTATGGGCTGAGGAGGAGGACTTGGAGGAGGAGGAGAAGGAGGAGGAGGAAATGGAGAGTCAGGCCAGTGAGGAGAGGGAATTCTTGCTTGTTGGGACTCTGGTGCACATGGCAGACTTCATGTTAGGCTGCCTATCCCGTGACCCTCGCGTTAGAAGCATTTTTTCAAACACCGATTACTGGGTGTTCACTCTCCTGCACCCACGGTACAAGCAGAACCTTTCCACTCTCATCCCTGTAGAGGAAAGGAGTATGAGAGTGAATCTATATCAACAGGCCCTGGTGCACAAGCTGAAACAATCCTTCCCATCTGACGCCGCTAGCGGCAGAGGGCGTGGTTCTGTGGGCCAAGTAGCGGGAGAGTGGAGGCGAACAGGCAGCTTGTCCAGCACTGGCAGGGGAACGCTCTCCAAGGCCTTTGCCAGTTTTATGTCACCCCAGCAAGACACTGTCACCTGTCCCCAGTCTAGGCAGAGTAGGGGGGAGCTGTACAGAAAGATGGTGAGGGAGTACCTAGCTGACCATACCAACGTCCAGACCTTTCACTCTGCTCCATACAACGACTGGGTTTCAAAGCTGGACACGTGGCCTGAACTGGCGCTGTACGCCTTGGAGGTGCTGGCCTGCCCTGCCGCTAGCGTGCTTTCAGAGCGGATATTCAGTGCAGCTGGTGGCGTCATCACCGATAAGCGTACACGCCTGTCAACTGACAGCGCTGACAGGCTGACGCTTATTAAAATGAAAAAAGCCTGGATTTCACCGGAATTCAAATCTCCTCCGGGGGAAAGCAGCTAAAGATTAACATTACTTATGTATCCGATTTCTCTTCTCTACTCCTCCTACTCCTCCTCTTCCTTGTCGTCTTTGCCTAACGCTGACCCAAAAAACGCAATTTTTTAGAGGTCCAACTGGCACTCTTTTACCACAATTTTTCCGGAGGTCCACCTACAGGCCCTCTCTCTAAACAATTTTTCCGGAGGACCCCCTACAGGCCCTCTATCCAAACAATTTTTTCCGGAGGTCTACCTACAGGCCCTCTCTCTAAACAATTTTTCCGGAGGTCCACCTACAGGCCCTCTCTCCAAACAATTTTTCCGGAGGTCCACCTACAGGCCCTTTCTCTAAACAATTTTTCTTTGCACCTAGTTGGGTGCTTCCCTAACATGTGATGGGCATGTGCCTCGCCTTTCTTGGTCTGGAATAGCACAATTGCCATGAGGGTAACCACCAGGCTGTTGTCTGAGAATTTGGGGTAATGGTGGGATTAGGCAGCCTCAGAGGCATCCATGCATGCTGCCCCTGCTGTTTCCTGTCCATTTCCGTGGTGTTTCCATCATTCTCTGAGGTTTCCAGGTTTTCACCCAGCCTTCCCTAGGCAGAGACTTGGTCCCCTGCAAAAATTCTCGAGTCTCCCATTGACTTCAATGGGGTTCGTTACTCGAAACGAGCACCCGAGTATCGGGAAATGTTTGTCTCGAATAACGAGCACCCGAGCATTTTAGTGCTCGCTCATCTCTCCTCAACACTAATAGTTACATCAGAGAATCTCCCTGCGTATTAGCTAGCTGTATCTGGCTTACAGGCAGGGAGCTGGTACAAACAGTGGGAATTAAAATTCAAAACTTTCTTCCTGCTGCTGTGTAGCCCTTCTTGTAAGATGATAAAGTGAGGGGGTGGGGCCATTCAGCCTGGCCAGGCGCACCAACCTCACAGGCCCCATAAGAACTGTATGATCTGCCTCCATTGGTGGTATGTCACTGCCAGCTATACAGTCAGAAGTAGTAGGCCACAGTTGTCCCTGCTGGCATCGGACAGGCTCAACATAATCGAGGAGGAGAAAGAGAATGAGATTGTGGATTAGATGGCTCAGCCCTCCTATCATTCGCAGCACAATGATGTGGAGGTAACTTCTGAGTATGACACTGTGCCATAGAGCCAGGGGTCACAGTGTTCCCCCTGATGCTATTTCTTGCAGCCCCAGAGAAGGCTTTCAGTGGAGTCCTCACTGTCTTCACTGCCCCTTTCTAGTGGGGTGCCTTCCTTTTTCCTAAGAAGTGCCAACAAAACCCCATCATGCCCTAGGGCAGGTAGTCAAGAGAGTCTCCCTGTAGAGGACCTGTGTAAGAACTGTAAGTGTTTGGACTTCCCTGAGGAGGAGTTTTAGTAGTGGCACCTGTAGCCACGGAATTGGCGTTGAGGGCAGCAACAGTGGCAATCGGGGGAAATGTAGAGCAGGGGAGGGGAGGCCAAGGAGCCCACCATGATATTACACAGTCTGATAAAAGCATCAGGGAGGGGGAGGACGCCAATTGTGTGCTGGACAGGACCTGGGAGCCGGAGGCAACTTCAGTGGAGGATCGTGATGGTGGCAGCAATAAATAGCAGAAGCCACTTACTTCCCAAAGAACAGCCAGTCCCTTATGTGCTTCGGGATCTCGTGATGCTGTTGACATTGTTTTTTGGTCAGGCCTAAAACGTGCGAGAGCTAAGCCAAGCTTGGCTGCCTCTACCTCTGCATGATTATTACAACAGGAGTTTCCTTCTTCTCCTGTTGCCCCTTACTGCAGCCAGGCTGCATTCACAGGCAGTATAATGTTTTTCAGATCGTCATCATCCCTTTCTGCTTCTCCCACTTCTTTTTCTCTGCCACATCATCTGCCATTGTTCACTGAATGTGTGGCCAGAAACAACTGTACACGCCCAGCAATCCTCTGGTGTGCAAGCTTAATTCCCATCTGGCCAAGTTGCTGGTGGAACAGTGGCTGTTGTTCCATTTAGTTAAGTCTGCTGCCTTTAGGAAGCTGATGGCATGCAATCAGCCTCACTGAAAGACACCTTATCTTGTACTCTCACGTGGCAGATTATATGCGCTGCTCCAGGCGATTCTCATTGTGCGGCAAGGTACACGCTACGTTGGATACCTGGAGCAGGTGTTATGGGAAGGGACAGTACATGTCTTTCACAATCCATTGGGTGAATGATTTTTGAAGCATCTGCAAGGCTGCACCCCAGAAATGAGGCCAGGTCCTTTGGACACCCCCACCATTTCTTAGCCCTTGATTCCACACCAGGCACTTATCCGCCTCCTCCTCTATGGACGCTCGCCTGTGCACAACAGCAGCAGGGCACAGCATCGATCCCACTCCCCTTCCTTCCTATCACATATGTTAAGTCAGGCTTTTTCACACTGTGTTGGAGCTTATTGGTCTGGGCGAGAGTAGCCACACAGGAGAGCAGTTGCTAAAGTACATCAAGCAGCAAACATCCTGCTGGCTGTCACCCCTCTGACTCCAACTGGGCAAAGTGGACAGCGACAATGGCAGCAAAATTGTGGCTGCTCTGAACCTGGGAGAAATAACACATGCTCCTTGCATGGTGTATGTCATTAACCTAGTTGTGCAATCCTTCTAAATAAGTAAACTGGCTTGCACAAGGTGCAGGCAATTAACCCTTACAGTACCGGCGCCGTACATGTACGGCGCTGGTACGATGCGGGCACATGGCGCCCGCTCGCGGGTGCGGCGGGCGTCATGGCCGGCAAGTCTCTGCTGTTTCTAACAGCAGAGACTTGCCGCTACCTACTGTATCGGCGGCGTCTTCCGGGGTGACTAGATGCCGTGATCACACGTGATCACGGCATCTAGTTGCGTCTAAACCCGGAAGCGTTCGCTTCCGGGTGGTGTACAGACACCCCGTGTGGCCAATCGGGGTGTCTGTACACCATATGAAAACTGTAATCCTCGCTGGTGAGGATTACAGTTTTCAAAGTGCAATTCTTATTCTGGCCACTAGATGGCAGGCCAGGATAAGAAATGAGCAATTGATGGATTTAACTGCCTCTAGTAAATCCATAATTGCTCATAAAGAAAATTAAAAAGCCACAATATATAAGCTCATATTTGAGCATTCAAATAGTAAAAAAAAATTAAAAAAAAATGTTAAAAAATATATAAAAAATAAAAAAGATATAAAAGTTCAAATCACCCCCCTTTCCGTATAAGTAAAAAATAAATACCTAAATAACACTAAATATAGACATCATGGGTATCACCGTGACCAAAAACGCCCGTACTTTTAAAATATAAAAAAAAAAATCCAATACGGCGAATTGTGTGGCGGAAAAAAGCGTCCAAATGGCGATTTGCTGTTTTTTGTCGCTTTTTTTTTCTAAAAAAAATTAAATAAAAAGTGATCAAAAAGTCATACACACCCCAGAATGGTATTAATAAAATCTTCAGATTGTCCCGCAAAAAATGAGCCCCCATACAGCTCTGTACACATAAATACCAAAAAGTTATAGGGGTCAAGATATGACAAGGAAAAAAAAAAAAAAAAAAAAAGGGCAACTTTCTAATTTTTTTTCACTATCAAAACGCAGGAAAAACTATACATATTAGGTATTGCCGGATTCGTACTGACCAGTAGAATGAAAATAACGGGTCAGTTTTAATGCACATCGAACGCTGTAAATAAGAAACCCGTAGAACTGTAGCGGAATAGCGGTTTTTTTGCAATTTCACCTGATTTGGAATTTTTTTCCCGCTTCCCACTACACCATATGCAATATTAAATGGTGGCGTTGGAAAGTACAACTTGTCCCGCAAAAAACATACAGCTATGTGAACAGAAAAATAAAAGAGTTATGGCTGTTGGAAGGCAGGGAGCGCAAAACGAAAATGCATGACCGAAAAAACCTCCGGTACTGAAAGGGTTAAAGATGAGCGAAGTTATGAAAAATTCAATTTGGTTGCTTTGTCGAATTTCACAAAGAAATTAGATTAGTGATAACTTACTTCTCCACAAAGCATATTTATTTGTAGGTATTGTAGCAGGCTCAATGATGGGGAACAGTGATCGCACTGCCCCTCGTCATTGAACCCCTCTGAGGCTGCCATTTAGGCCTTTCAGGGGTTAATCAGTTTAAAAATAAAAAATATATATACTCACCTTATCAGTTTGCTCAGGTCAGGGGCGTTGCTAGGCTAAAACATTCAGGGCCTGGGCTCCTGATGTTTTCTCCCAGACCCCGAATGTCCTGCCTGTTAGACAGATACAATTGTATTGCCGTCCTCAGGACGGCAGTACAATTGAATCTAACACACTGCAAGATATGTAGGACCTGTGATGACACACAGGTCAAGTGATCAGTGCCGTCCAATCCTGCACTGGTTACATGACTGTGACATCATCTCAGGTCCTTTTCAACCCCGTCTTCTAAACTGAAGAGGAGAATTGTGGGGAAGAAGGTGCAGTGAGCTCTGCTACATCAGAAGAGGTAAGTGAAGGGAGAAGCAGAGGGATGCTGGGAGTTGTGGTTATTTAACTGGGACTGTATGTTAGGGCAGAAGGGAGGGATGTTATCATGGGACTGTGTGTTGGAGGTGACTTGGGCAGGGTTCTGTTATTTACATGGGACTGTGGGGAGGAGTGATGTTATATACATGGGACTGCATGTTGGAGGTGGCTGTGGGAAGGAAGTGATGTTATTTACATGGGACTGTATGTTGAAGGCGGCTGTCAGAGGGAGTGATATTATTTACATAGGACTGTATGTTGACGGCTATGGGTGGGAATGATGTTATTTACATGGGACTGTATTTGGAGAGGGTTGTAGATAGAGAGGGATGTTATTTACAAGGGACTGTATATTGGAGGGGGCTGGAGAGATGGTGTGATGTTATTTACACAGGACTCTACTGCAGAGGGAGGGAGATAGCTTTATTTACATGGGACTGTATGGTGGAGGGGCTGAGGAATTATAATTTCTGAGGACACTAAAGGGAGGAATATAACTACAGAGGGCACTTCAGGGTGAGCATTATAACAGTAGGGGGAGCGATATAAATACTGGGGGCACTGTAGGGTATTATAAATGCAGGGGACATTAGACATTTTTATTACTACTGGACGCTCTATAGGAGAGACTTATAGATCCGCCTTATTTCTACTAAGAGCACTATGGGCGGACTTATTACTACTGAGGGTCTGTAGAGAGCTTGATTACCACTGGGGGAACAATAGGGGGGCCTTATTACTACTGGGAGCTCTGTGAGGGCATTATTAATACTGGAGGACTCTTCTACTAATGGAGACAATCTTGGGGAGCATTATCAGTGCTGGGGTCACTGTAGGGTGCAGTATTACTAATGAGGGAATTACTATTGGCAGGACTATTACAACGGGGGGCACTATTATTTCTCCAGGAAAGTATTTGGAGGTTTTGGGGGGCACAGCGAGCAGCATGATAAGGCTGTGGGGACTCCAGGTTGGGGGATGATGATAGAAATGTGAGGAAAAAAAGAAGATAAGAAGTTGTCTGGGCCGAATGGAGAAGATGACGACAGAGAAGATCTACATCAGAGGAGACGTCACCTGGGAGGCCCTGGATGTAAGGTATGCTCTCCTGTATAGCAGGGTTGGGGCAAGGGTCGACATAGAGAATTGGGCTATATTCATTGGGGCTTGGGCCCCGGATCGGGTAGAGGCTGTCGCGACCATCTTGATTGAAATCTCACGTAGAGAAGTGATGATATCATGGTGGCCAGATATTATGAGGTGAACACGTTTTGGGTCTTTTTTAACCACCATTTCAGGGGAAATTGATTCATTATCATGAAGCATGAGGAAATACGGCTTTTCAGCTTTTCAGCAAATAAAATGTTCCTAAAAATCAGATTGAAGTCAATATGTTTTACTTCTATTCGCTCAACACTACTAGCAATGTCCAGGAGACTGACCTCGCATTTCAGCCATTCTTACGTGTTGAGGAATTATCTCCTGGAATTGCAGTGACAGAACGGTTTGCCCCTGCACCACTTAATCCTAAATGTTCCAACTCTCTGGAATTCAACATTGCACATACTCGAGTATCTATATGAGTAGCAAAAAGCTATGAAATATTTTGTCATGCACCAGACAGCCTCCGCATGGAGCTTGTATTCAGTTCATTTGAGACACCTTTAGGTTGCTGAAGCCCTTCGAAGAGGACACAAGTTTGTCAGCAGAGACAACTGGAGACACTGAGACTTATGCAGCAGTGGACGACAACGAAGATGAACAGCTAACACATCTTGCTGTCTGCCCTGTAGCTGTTGGAGACCTACAAAGAGAACCTGCCATGGAGGAGAAGTAGGAGGAGCTGCCACTGCAAGATAAGAAGGAGTTGGAAGTGGAGGAGCAAGAGGACAAGAGACCAAATTGTCTGAGTAGGGAAGGAGCCAGAATGAACTGGCTCTTTGGACGTGCTGGTCATAATAGCGACCTGTATGCTCGCTTGCTTATGCGGTGATCGGCATATCATTGACATGAAGGAGTCTGACGATTACTGGATATCCATGCTTTTAGACCCTTGCTATCAAAGAAAAAATGGGTAAATGTTTTTTTTCTGTTTCCCAGATTCATTGCCTCCCAAGACCTCCCACCTCAACGCCCAGGTTTAGGCCTACCTACTCTCTGGCCTGTCTCCAGCGTATACCTTGTTCCATGACTCCCATGGATTTTTGGACAGGTGGACTGGAACAGTGACCCGAACTGCCACAGCACACTCTCTTCTTGCTTGCCCATCCTCTAGTTCAATCTCAGAGTAGGTTTTCAGCTCGGCATGGTGACACACGAACAGACCAAGTTGTCCTAAAGTGTCCAAACATGACTTTCATTAAAATGAACCATTCTTGGATTCCAGAGGATTTTCACACCCCTCCGTCTGACACCAATGAACAGATCTGCCCATGCTGATGTTACCCCATCTTTCCACTGTTGCTGGCTGCTTGCTTCTAGCTTTCTGCTAGCTTCCTTCCTGCCTCACATCATGTTCCGTATGACTGCTGCCTCCATCATGCCACCACCGCTATCATTCCATTGCTGCTGCCTGCCTAACATCATGTTCCGTATGATTGCTGCTGCCTCCATCATGACACTGCCTCCATCGTGACACTGCTGCTGCCTGCCTAACATCATGTTCAATAAGGCTGCTGCAGCCTCCATCATGCCTACCTGCCAACATGTACCATAAGACTGATGCTGCTGCCACTGCTTCAGCTGCTGTTCCTTGCTGCTAATCCCCTACAGCCATAACTATAAACACTACGCATCTGCTACTACTACTACCAGTACTATTACTACTATTACTACTACTATTACAACCCATAGACAGCTGAATTACTGCCACATGTTCCATGTGTTGTTATGGCATTAAGGACATTTTAACAAAAATGTAATCAAAAGTATAGTTACACTTTAAGTATTACCTATAAATGTCTAACATATAACATATAATGTTGTATGAGATCATACAACAGTGCCCCTATCACAATAACAGAAATACACCTGCTCTCATAGATGGTTCCTATACCCATCTCTAAATAAAATAGAATAGCTGTATCTGACGTTCTTTTGCTTCATGATGATGCAATGCAGTAATCGCCATGTGGCTTGTACATATCCTTCTAAACTAGCAGAATGTTCTATCTTTGATATACACTCTGACCTGGTGAGTTCAGAATTTATTATAAAGAGGTTAAATATGTGAGGAGACAGCATTCATATTATCTTATAGATGCGTAGTCACTAGGGAATATATGGTGCCAGATGGAAATGTATGCCTGATATTCCTTTTCCTATAGCCTTGGTAGTCTGTGTAAGTGTTGGGACTTAGAAATGGCATGTAACAAAGTAGTACTAGAGAGATACCTACTCGATTAATTGTATTACATTTGTATTGATTACCATTTATAATTGCATTAAGTGAGAGCTGGAAAGTTCTCACGATATTGTAGGAATATGTGTCATACTGTATATATGTCTCTAACTTGTGTTTCTAACATATGTGTTGTTGTCTATAGTATTTGTGAAGACTATCAAATAATCATGACCGTATAAACAATTACTCCCTGTGTGTACACGTGAACAAGATATTGGCTTGAAAAAGACTATGTTTTGCTGAAACTTTGCAATCGAGCATGTTTTAATGAAGCGGATAATTGTGTGCTATTTTTGGAGTTCCAGTGCTTTGGATCCTTTATTTCTTTAGGGCCACCAACTATTGATTGGCTTAGTTTAAGACAGAATTTCATGCCACAATAGTGGTGCAATTTTTCCACAAAATCTTGCATTAGGTCACTCCCCTTTCCCATGAAACCAATGTCAATTTCAGCCAGTGTTTTCTTATTTAGTATGTACTGGTGACATGTGTTTTTCCTTACCATTTGCATTCTTTTACATTTCCTGGTTTAAAATTTTGCTTTCAACTTTCTTGCTCAGGCCTTCAACTTATCTAGAACTATTTGTAAGATAGTAGCCTTTTTTGTGCTAATTGTGTTAATGAATCCTACCAAAATGATATATAAATGTTCATAGATACAGTCAGCTACTTAACATACGATGATGTAGTGAGACACTGCATTGTAACGCTCAGTGTGTAATCATGTGATAAAATACTATTGTGTGATACAGTACTCATTGTGGAAGAAAATAACACACTCTTTACCAGATAATTTTCAGAAGCAGCACGTAATACACATTTATTATCTTCTGCACATTATGCCTTTTAGCACAGCCTGTTTATATTGTGATGGAAACACTTATTTTCAATCGTTCTTACTGTCAGCTTTCAATGTACTCGCATATTGGGTGAATCCTGTATGTGACAGTAGTTACTGCTGTGTGCAGCTGGGACAAATTCTTTGTAACTAATGTACTGTACTTTTTTCACAAGCCTAACATAGATTTTCCTCCTTCAGATAATTTCACTTGACCAAATCGTAATTGTCCTCTGAATACAATTATGGAAAAACAGTTTCATTACTTGAGTGAATGTTGCATCACTTCAGCTTGGAACAGCAGTATAGCACCTAAGATGTAGAATTTGTTAAATCTTAAAGAAAGTACCGTCTGAAAGCATGTGTGAAATAGTGATGCTATTTTCTGCTTAGTTAGACTCTGCCAACAATACAAATGTTACAAAATGGGAAATATACAATATCTTTTGTTTTCTGGTTTCAAAAGAATGTTTTATTAGACTAAGAAATTTCATGCATATATAAAGCAATTTTATCCATATGTAGAAGCATGTATTTCATACTGTCAGTGGAAGTACATGATAAACTCAGTTGGAGCAGGGAAACCAGCATAGAATGCCATCTCTACAATCAAGCTTCAGTATCTTCCCCCATATGATCAATATATCAATTGTCAGGGATAAGGAATAATCCTCTGACTTGCACGTATATACAGGCGAAATGAAACCTAACACAGTCAGGTCGTGCAATTATTAAAATATAACATTTAATAATTCATTAAAAAATATTGAATACAAGCGAACATAAAGACAACACATATATAGGTGTGATATCAGATAAGAACTATCATGTTCCGTTGCCTGAACCTACTTCTTCCTAAATCAAGTGCAAACATGCATAGAATGATAAATCAAAACAATCTCACCCATCCAGATGCTGGTGAAAAGTCAGTGGGTGTAGTATCTCCTCGGGACATGCGATTGGTTCCCAGTTGGATAAACACTGTAGGATCCACGTGCAGAAAAAATGTATATAGGAGAGTGGGTATCAACCCTACTCTATCCCTATAGGTTTGGTGAAAGTAAACTGCAAGTGCCCTACCTATCTATACAGAGTCACCCTTAATGGTAGGGGCCCCGTCCGGATACCTGTCCCTCCGTATCGGACCTGACCCTAAGGTCAAACATGTAGTGCCCACTCCCTCCCTTGGGAGGGAGTGGGCACTACATGTTTGACCTTAGGGTCAGGTCCGATACGGAGGGACAGGTATCCGGACGGGGCCCCTACCATTAAGGGTGACTCTGTATAGATAGGTAGGGCACTTGCAGTTTACTTTCACCAAACCTATAGGGATAGAGTAGGGTTGATACCCACTCTCCTATATACATTTTTTCTGCACGTGGATCCTACAGTGTTTATCCAACTGGGAACCAATCGCATGTCCCGAGGAGATACTACACCCACTGACTTTTCACCAGCATCTGGATGGGTGAGATTGTTTTGATTTATCATTCTATGCATGTTTGCACTTGATTTAGGAAGAAGTAGGTTCAGGCAACGGAACATGATAGTTCTTATCTGATATCACACCTATATATGTGTTGTCTTTATGTTCGCTTGTATTCAATATTTTTTAATGAATTATTAAATGTTATATTTTAATAATTGCACGACCTGACTGTGTTAGGTTTCATTTCTTCCCCCATATGCCAGGCCCCTCACAGGGAATATACTTACCCGCTCCCCGTGCTGCTCCTGGTCCCCGCACCACCGCTGCTGCTACTCCCTGTTCTGATGAAAACATCCAGTGTCAGGGGGGAGCAGCCAATGGCAGGGGGACAGGGACGAGGGGGAGAGCCTCCCTAGCGTCACCTGCAATGCTAGGGAGGCTCTTCGCCGTCCCTGCCTGCCATTGGCTGCTCCCTGTCATGCATTTTAGACACCCGTCTTAATAAAGCCCTGCACTGGTGGTGGATCCGCCTATGTTATGTAAATGAGCTGGCCTGTACATAACTTCGGCAGATCTACCGCCGCTTCTAAATGTAACACAGCTTTCCTAGCTGTCTTACATTTAGACCATTTTCCACACCTAATACAGGCATAGAAAATAGTAAATGAGATGAGCCTGCTGGCCTGTCCCCTTCCTCGCCCACGCAACACCCACTTATTTAGACCTGGTTTGAACAGGGAAAAGTCACAGATTGTGACGCAAAAGACTTTTGAGCTGCAATCTGCACCTAAATTTTGCCTAATGTAGGCATATTTCTGTTTAATAAATAACCCACTATGTATTTTGGCATTGAACCAGTGCCTTCATCAGGCCACAATTGAAGGTACTGGTTCACTGCCAAAATGTGTAGTCCCAAAGCTTCTACCTTGGATGAACGGTGTGGTCAAGTCCCTACTTATCTCTTCCTGTTCACATAAATCTTTATCCAGAGGGTTAGGCTACTTTCACACTAGCGTTTTAAAATTCCGGTATTGAGTTCCGTCATAGGGGCTCAATACCGGAATAAAACGCTTCAGTTTTGTCCCCATTCATTGTCAATGGGGACAAAACTGAACTGAAGACAACGGAATGCTCCTGAAAGCATTCCGTTCCGTCTTGAGACCGGAGAACAAACCGCAGCATGCTGCGGTTTGCTCTCCGGTCCAGGCATCCGCACCAAGACGGATCCGGAATGACCCCCAATGCAAGTCAATGGGGGTGGATCCGTCTGGTGTGACCATAATGGTAACCGGATCCGCCCTCCATTGACTTTCAATGGAGTCCATTACGGATCCGGGTACACATAGACACATACAGACATAAACATACACACACATAAAGACATACAAACACACATACATACTTACATGCTCCCCGGCAGGTCTTCGGAGCGTCAGGACGGCTCACACAGGTCACGATTCCCCACAGCGCCCTCTGCTGGGTGCCTGGTGGAATCGTCAGATGACGATTCCACCAGGCGCCCAGCAGAGGGCGCTGTGGGGAATCGTGACCTGTGTGAGCCGTCCTGACGCTCCGAAGACCTGCCGGGGAGCATGTAAGTATGTATGTGTGTTTGTATGTCTATATGTGTGTGTATGTTTATGTATATGTATGTACTGTGTGACATGTGTGGGGCCGGAGCGCGGTTCCGGCTCCACACATGTCACTGCGGCAGGCCTGATCCGGCAGCACCCTTCACCTGCCGGATCAGGCCTGCCGCCAGTGTGAAAGTAGCCTTACACAGCAGTTGTGATTCTGGTTATTTGTCTACACTAAGGTTGTGCCTATTGTTATAGCACAACCACCAAAGGTGAGCCCCTAATCACTTGCATTTGCACTATCCCACAACCTATACAGTAGATACTGTCCAAGGTGCTATGTGTTTAATTCTTTTCTGCATCTGTCAGATTCAAAAGCATACAGAGATTCAAGATATTCCTCACAGTGAACCCTCTTACTCTCCATACAATGCAAGGCTGACATATGGTCATTTTATGAGGCCTAAGGGTACAATATCTTGTCTACCTCAGATGCACCAAAGTGCAGACCCCTTCATATTATTCATGACAAAAGAAGAAAAGAAGAATTATGCATTTTGGGTTTGAATATATCAAAGGAAGACCAAGTAGTGCATTCAGTTATTTGGGTTAAATGAACAATAAGTGGCAAAATCCTTCAACTATTTTCTCAGTAACGTAGGAGTCCTAAAGTACAGTACAATAAACGTAATATCATATTAAACTTTTGTGTGGATGTATAATTTTACTTTCCTATGTAATTAGTAAAGGCAGCATTGTATATTGAATTATTAGATTTACTATGAAGCACTTCATGTAAAACACCATTGTTTTCTTTATAGTAGATATACATTTAATGTTATTTCCCTTAATTATTTTGTATTCATAGAATATCACTTAGCTTTACTGTAATTCTCCTATACAAATCTTATAACTGCTTAGAAGGTATTAAACATAAATTTAGCATTGTATTTACACTTTCATTATTTGAACCATATGAACCGTGCACATTATCTCTTTTTGTGATATCGTATCTGTATTACCTTATCTATACTCTGCATGGTCATACTGTGCCTTAACATTAGCAGAACGCTATAAGTGTCATAGAGCCTCAGGAATAAATATACAACCGGCAGAACATTATGACATTTCAAAAGCTCTGTATATACATAATAGCATTTATTGCCACAGCAAGTGGTCACCATAATTGTCTAGAACAATTTCACTCTACTTAAACATAGCATGACAATCTGTGAAACAGGAAATGTTATTCACTGGCCAAACTCGATGGTGTCAAAAAGTATCTCTTAATAAAATAAAAATGAATTTCTGTCTGTCTGTCTGTCTGTTCTCTATGCGCGCCCAAACTACTGGACCGATTTTCACCAAATTCGGCACACAGGTACATCAGGTGTCCGGGAAGGTTTTAGACCAGGTCTCATCTCTCTAGGACGTACCGTTCCCGAGATATACCCAAAATATGATCTCCATTAGCCAACATTACAACTGGGAGCTTTGGTTTTAAACTCCAACTGCCATTCTCTGCAAAGCCACACAGGGAGGGCAGGTTTCCATAACAACCAGGTAATTATCAGCAGCTGAGGATCTCATCCATTTCTATTCACTGACACTGTTAAAGGTATTCCGGTTACCATAAATATAACTTATGTTTTTTTCTATTACTACAGTTCAGTAGTAATAAAAGATGTTTTCCTCCATTGCTGCCTATTGCGTGGGCTCATAAATAAGCATGGTATTGACCTTTAATTCAGGCCACCCTAAAAGAAGTACTTAAAACCCCCGCCCCAGGTCTCACTAAGCCACACCCCCAACTCTGTCAGGCCACACCCCCTTTCACTCTGCAGCCAACAGAGATTGAAAAAATAAAGGTAAAAATCAACTTCTGTCAGCTGCAGGGATGGGTGGGAGGTTGACTTTCTTTCTGCAACAACACACACAAGAGATTCACTGAAAAAATGCACTAAAACAGTAGATGCAAACAATATATGGACTAAGCCCTCACCACCTTAATCAAGGTCGCCTCTTAGATAGGTGGGGCAAAAGTGCACATGAATGCTACTCCCCTGGTTTTAGGAGCGCATTCACACCAGAAGGTGCTACACCTTCCACCTTGATTAAGGTGGTACATATAGGTGTGTGTGCTCCTCCTCTCATTGGTTGCTGATGCACACAGAGGTAACTAGGAGCAGCACACTATATGTGCAGGGTCTGCGCACCTAAACATAGATGCACAACCGCATAGGAAGGTTTAGCGTAGGACCTGCCTGGACTGAGACCACCGTGGCGCTGGGTAGGTGGGCACAGATGTATTTTGATCAAAATGTATTGGCTAAGAGTCTCAGATTTTATCTATAGAGTGAGGGCTTAGTCCATATATTGTTTGCATCTACTGTTTTAGTGCATTTTTTCAGTGAATCTCTAAATTTAGCCTTGTACATCCGCACATTATACTATCACATGGTGCAGGATGTTTGTATTTGTTTTCCATGAACAACACACACAAACATTAAATAAAATAGATTAAATCCACCCATGCGAAGCGTCTTGCTAATCCACGCCCCCGACTCTGTCAGGTCACGCCCCCTCCCACTCCGCAGCCAACGGGAATTGAAAAAATGAAGGTAAAAATAAACTTCTGTTTGCTGCAGGGGTGGGAGGGTGAATTCTCTCTGCAACGACACACAAAAATAGTAGATGAAATTGACTAATTTTAGACTACAACCATTCAGTACTAATAAAAGATGTTTTTTTCCACTGCTACCCATTGCGGGTCCCCATAAATTACCATGTCATCGACCTGTAATTCATGCCACTCTGACCCCCGCCCCAGATCTCGCGAAACCACGCTCCGACTCTGTCAGGCCACGCCCCCTCCCACTCCGCAGCCAACGGGGATTGAAAAAATGAAGGTAAAAATCAACTTCTGTCAGCTGCAGGGGCGGGAGGGAGGTTGGATTTCTTTCTGCAACAACATACAGAAACATTAAATGAAATAGATTAAATATACCCGTGCAAAGCAATGTTTTCTTCCACTGTTACCCATGGCGTGTCCTCATAAATTACCATGGCATCGACCTGTAATTCTGGCCACCATCAAAAGAAGGACTTAAAACCCTGCCCTAGGTCTTTCAATGTCACGCCCCCGACTCAGTCAGGCCATGACCCCTCCCACTCCGCAGCCAATGGAGATTGAACAATTGAAGGTAAAAATCAACATCTGTCAGCTGCAGGGATGGGAGGGAGGATGACTTTCTCTCTGCAACGACACACAGAAACATTAAATGAAATAGATTAAATATACCCGCGCAAAGAAATGTTTTCTTCCACTGCTACCCATTGTGTTTCTTCAAATTACCATGGCATTAACCTATAATTCAGGCCACCCTGAAATGAAGGACTTAACCCCCCCGTGTCCCATTAAACCACACCCCCTCCCACTCCGCAGCCAATAGGGATTGAAAAAATGAAGGTAAAAATCACCTCCTGTCAGCTGCATTGACTTTCTCTCTGCAACGACACACAGAAACATTAAATAAATAGATGAAATATACCCAGGCGAAGCCGGGTCTTTCTGCTAGTACTCTATATAATTGCTACACATCCATTTCCCTATTATGATATGGGCTCTATCAGTTTTATGAACCATCAAGCTAGATGAATGGTCATGGTTAGTGTTGAGTGAATCAAAGTATCTGAAGTAGACGTCAATTCAAATTTCAGGAAAATTTTGATTCAAAGCTGAATTCCCTCACACTTTGTGATAACGAAACAATTTTCCCTGAAATGGTGGGGAAAAAAATACATACTCACCTTATCCATTTGCATGCGACAAGCCCGCCGCTGCCATCTTGATTGCAGATACCAAGTCTCATGCAAGGTGACAGCCGGTGTGAGGACGTCATCATATCACCGTGTGAGATTTTGTTCGGTGTCTTCAACCAAGATGGCCATGACAGCCTCTACACTATCAAATGGATACAGTACTTTTCAGTATTTGTTATTTATTTATTTATTTTTACCGGATTAACCCCTGAATGCCTTCAGTGTTAATCTCAGATACTGCGATCAGCAATGAATGCAGCATCTGAGGGATTCAATGATGGGGGATGGTGCCGTTGCCGTTCCCCGTTATTTTGCCAGCTACATTCAAAGAAATTTTTTTGTGAAATTCGGCGAAGCAGCCATATCGAATTTTTGCTCTTCTCTAGTCATGGTGCACTAGTTATTTGTATGTTGCATTTTTAGTAATAATCATTGGAAAGCAGACATTTATACAATGAATATCGGGAATAATTTTAAAATGATGCAGATCTTATGAAAAAAGAAGACAATTATAGGAAAAACAAATATCTGTACCTATCTCCAAATAAAATTGGGCATGCAGCCATAATACAAAACCTATAGATGGAGAAGGATCTAACTGTAACTTTATATGCCTCCAATTTTATGCAGAGGGGTTAATTATATTTCATTGAATGACATATTACAGAAATACTGAATTTTCCTCTTGGAATCTCTAGTGTAGAATATTTCTCCAATACAGCGCAGAACAGTGACACCATGTAGTCTGACTCATATATCCGATAGATACAAATCACAGCACTTGGATCCACACTTGTTTTCAGAAGGGGAGATCCTTCTCCTTCAACCTCTAATCCACCAGTTGAGTCACCTGCTATCTGCTGCATCCAGGTGGAGAATGAATGGAGTTAACCAAGCAAGCATGTTCAGATGTTTCCATGACTCCCCTTAAAGTGAATGGAAAGAGTATGTATGGCTATTGTTCTATTCATTCTCCACCTGGATGCGACAGTTGGGGACCACTTTCTGTAGATACAGTGGGGGAAAAAAGTATTTAGTCAGCCACCAATTATGCAAGTTCTCCCACTTAAAAAGATGAGAGAGGCCTGTAATTGACATCATAGGTAGACCTCAGCTATGAGAGACACAATGAGAAAACAAATCCAGAAAATCACATTGTCTGATTTTTAAAGAATTTATTTGCAAATCATGGTGGAAAATAAGTATTTGGTCAATAACAATAGTTAATCTCAATACTTTGTTATATATCCTTTGTTGGCAATGACAGAGGTTAAACGTTTTCTGTAAGTCTTCACAAGGTTGGCACACACTGTTGCTGGTATGTTGGCCCATTCCTCCATGCAGATCTCCTCTAGAGCAGTGATGTTTTGGGGCTGTCGTTGGGCAACACAGACTTTCAACTCTTTCCAAAGGTTTTCTATAGGGTTGAGATCTGGAGACTGGCTAGGCCACTCCAGGACCTTGAAATGCTTCTTACGAAGCCACTCTGGCGGTATGCTTGGGATCAGTGTCATGCTGAAAGACCCAGGCACGTTTCATCTTCAATGCCCTTGCTGATGGAAGGAGGTTTGCACTCAAAATCTCATGATACATGGCCCCAATCATTCTTTCATGTACACGGATCAGTCGTCCTGGTCCCTTTGCAGAGAAACAGCCCCAAAACATGATGTTGCCACTGCCATGCTTCACAGTAGATATGGTGTTCTTTGGATGCATTTCAGCATTCACTCTCCTCCAAACACGACGAGTTGTGTTTCTACCAAACAGTTCTACTTTGGTTTCATCTGACCATATGACATTCTCCCAATCCAAATGCTCTCTAGCAAACTTCAGACGGGCCCGGATATGTACTGGCTTAAAGGGATTCTGTCACCAGGTTTAGGCATATAGAGATACTGACACATCTGTATAGCTATTAGCGCTCTCATAGTAAATATGTTGTAATTATTCTTCGCAGAGCTGTACTTTGCTCAAAAAATCGTTTTTATTCATATTATAATTACTTACATAAGGAGCCCAAGGGGATGTCCTGTGGGCTGTTGGAGCCCGGCCACGCCGCATATTGTCGAGCCCAGCACCGCCCTCCCACTAATTATTCACTCCCCTTCATCTCTGTATTCTCCTCCTGGTGTGGCGTAATCTCGCGCATGTGCCGTATGAACCAGACTCTGCGTCCGTGCGGTCTCCTGGCATGGACTCATCGGATGAAGTACGCATGCTTTTTTGAGCAAAGTACAGCTCTAGGAAGAATAATAATAACATATTTACTATGAGAGTGCTAATAGCTATACAGATGTGTCAGTATGCAGGGTCGGACTGGCCCACCAGAGGACCGGAGGATCCTCCGGTAGGCCCCAAGCCAGGAACCCTGGGCCGGCGTCAGCACCCGGCATACCCGGGCAAGTGCCCGGGCCCACTGCTCCTGGGGGGGCCCACTGCGCTGCTATGAGCGATTCCATCAATACAGATGGAAACGCTCATTGCTGGAGCGCAGAGAGCTCACAGGGACGCACCATCAATGAGACAGCGCCATCTAGTGGCAGGTGGGGGGGCGGCAGTGTGCAGGATTACACATTGACAACCAGCCCCTGCTGTGAAATCGCTCCTCCAACTGCATCCTCCATTCCATCTGAAAAGTGTCCTTTAGACTCCTGGCTTCTGTAGCAGGCAGCCAATGAGCAGCAGTGCTGATGGTGACGTGTAATCATGCTGCCAGCCCTGCGGTCCCGCACACAGCAGCCTGAAGACATCATAAGAAGACTCCTCCTCCCAGCCTGCTCCTGGTCAGAGGAGCCCACACTGCAGTAAGAACTGCTGGTCACTGCCCCCTTCCCCTTGGTTAGTAGGTGCCCTGTTAACCCTTACCCTCTTATTTACACAGCTGCTGGTGTAAATGATGCAACTTCCAGCTCTGTAGTCTGGGATGAGGTCGGAGGGGGAGGGTTGTCAGTCCATGCAGTGTTAGATCTGGCCTAGTACAGGGTGCTCAGTACTGCCTTGTGCCCACCCCTATAGCTGTAGGATTGCCTTCCACTGCTTGATGGAGCCCCAGGAATCCTGCATAAAAGTGAGTTACATGTATGTAATAACCTGTGTGATGTGTACCATGTGCCTGTATGTAATAACCTGTGTGATGTGTACCATGTGCCTGTATGTAATAACCTGTGTGATATGTACCATGTGCCTGTATGTAATAACATGTGTTACCTGTCCTATGGGCCTGTATGTAATAACCTGTGTGATGTGTACCATGTGCCTGTATGTAATAACCTGTGTGATATGTACCATGGGCCTGTATGTAATAACCTGTGTGATCTGTACCATGGGCCTGTATGTAATAACCTGTGTGATATGTACCATGGGCCTATATGTAATAACATGTGTGATCTGTCATATGTGCCTGTATGTAATAACCTGTGTGATGTGTACCATGTGCCTGTATGTAATAACCTGTGTGATGTGTACCATGTGCCTGTATGTAATAACCTGTGTGATCTGTACCATGGGCCTGTATGTAATAACCTGTGTGATCTGTACCATGGGCCTGTATGTAATAACCTGTGTGATCTGTACTATGGGCCTGTATGTAATAACCTGTGTGATCTGTACCATGGGCCTGTATGTAATAACCTATGTGATCTGTACCATGGGCCTGTATGTAATAACCTGTGTGATCTGTACCATGGGCCTGTATGTAATAACCTGTGCGATCTGTACCATGTGCCTGTATGTAATAACCTGTGTGATGTGTACTATAGGCCTGTATCTAATAACCTATGTGATGTGTACCATGTGCCTGTATCTAATAACCTATGTGATGTGTACCATGTGCCTGTATCTAATAACCTATGTGATGTGTACCATGTGCCTGTATGTAATAACCTGTGTGATATGTACTATGGGCCTGTATGTAATAACCTGTGTGATCTGTACCATGGGCCTGTATGTAATAACCTGTGTGATATGTACCATGGGCCTATATGTAATAACATGTGTGATCTGTCATATGTGCCTGTATGTAATAACCTGTGTGATCTGTACCATGTGCCTGTATGTAATAACCTGTGTGATCTGTACCATGGGCCTGTATGTAATAACCTGTGTGATCTGTACCATGGGCCTGTATGTAATAACCTGTGTGATCTGTACCATGGGCCTGTATGTAATAACCTGTGTGATCTGTACCATGGGCCTGTATGTAATAACCTGTGTGATCTGTACCATGGGCCTGTATGTAATAACCTGTGTGATCTGTACATGGGCCTGTATGTAATACCTGTGTGATCTGTACCATGGCCTTAGTAATAACCTTACTGTACCATGGGCCTGTATGTAATAACCTGTGTGATCTGTACCATGGGCCTGTATGTAATAACCTGTGTGATCTGTACCATGGGCCTGTATGTAATAACCTGTGTGATCTGTACCATGGGCCTGTATGTAATAACCTGTGTGATCTGTACCATGGGCCTGTATGTAATAACCTGTGCGATCTGTGTGATGTGCAGTATGTGCCTCTATGTACTAGTGTGTGTATATACACATTTCTGCATGGTTTTTATATATGCAGAATATATTTATGTAACTGCCATTTTTTGTTAAATGTTCAGGGTAATCGATAAAGTATATTGAAAAAATGCATCTCAGACTGCAGCAGCAAATGGGATTTTTTTTTTGTTCCCCGGGCACAGTGAGGTGGACATTACTGGGGCAGGGGGGTGGATATTACTGAGGGCATTATAGGGACATTACTGGAGACATTATTATTAGACATTGTGGTGGCATTATGATAATCAGAGGCAGAATATTGTTTGTAAAAAAATTTGCTGTGAGGGCCACTGGGGGTCCTTATTCTGAATGGGGGTAACTGGGGGTCATTATACTGAATGGAAGGCCACTGTGGGGTCATTATACTATGTGGGGGGCCCACTGAGATTTATCGCCCAAGGGCCCACATGAACCTGGAGCCAGCCCTGCAGGAACCTATAGTGCTGTTGCCGTTGCCCCGGCGCTAGCTGCCGAAAATATAAAGCCCCCTTAATGGCCCGGCTCCTGTACAGATCAGCCCACCCAGCCACTTAAAAAAAACATACTTACCTGTCCTGCCGCGCTGCCGCTGCCATCAGGTTCCACACTCCACTGTCTTCCCTTCCGGGGCGCGCACTATGACCTGACGCAGCATTAGGTCATAGTGCGCGCCGGCAGGGAAGACAGTGGAGCGCGGAACCTGATGGCAGCGGCAGCGCGGCAGGACAGGTAAGTATGCTTTTTTTAAGTGGCTGGGTGGGCTGATCTGAGGTCTGGGGGGGGGGGGGGGGAAGAGACCCTGATCTGAGGTCTGATGGGGCACAAGACGCCGACCTGAGGTCTGATGGGGGCACGAGACGCTGACCTGAGGTCTGATGGGGGCACGAGACGCCGACCTGAGGTCTGATGGGGGCACGAGACGCCGACCTTAGGTCTGATGGGGGCACGAGACGCCGACCTGAGGTCTGATGGGGGCACGAGACGCCGACCTGAGGTCTGATGGGGGCACGAGACGCCGACCTGAGGTCTGATGGGGGCACGAGACGCCGACCTGAGGTCTGATGGGGGCACGAGACGCCGACCTGAGGTCTGATGGGGGCACGAGACGCCGACCTGAGGTCTGATGGGGGGCACGAGACGCCGACCTAAGGTCTGATGGGGGCACGAGACGCCGACCCCTGTACTGTGACATCACTGTGTTTATTATCTCTGTACTGTGACATCGCTGTGTTTATTATCCCTGTACGGTGACATCACTGTGTTTATTATCTCTGTACTGTGACATCACTGTGTTTATTATCCCTGTATGGTGACATCTCTGTTTATTCTCCCTGTACGGTGACATCTCTGTGTTTATTATCTCTGTACAGTGACATCGCTGTGTGTATTATCCCAGTGCAGGAAGAGGTAAGTGGTCTGTGTTTGTTTTCTATTTTTCAGGGTCGTGAATGCAGAGGACTACGTCGGATTCGGTGGACTACGTCGGACCAGCTTTTTTTTTTTTTTTTTTTTTTTTAATAAAATGGTCAAACAGGGAGAGTGTTTATTTCAATAAAATGTTTTATACTGGTGTGTATGTATTTTTTCTTACAATACTACAGTTTTAGTAATTAGGGCTATCTACAGACGGCCCTGATTACTAATACTGGGCTTAGTGCTTGCCGGTATGGCAGGCCAGCACTAACCCCAACATCTATTACCTCGGCACCCACCGCCACCAGGGGTGCCGGGAAGAGCCAGGTACCCGCAGGACCGGACCTTCTAAACTGTAGTATTGTAAAAAAATATACACACACACAAGTATAAAACTTTTTATTGAAATAAGCACTCCCCCCAGACCCCTGTTTGACCATTTTATTAAAAAAAAAAAAAAGCTGGTCCGACGTAGTCCACCAAATCCGACGTAGTCCTCTGCATTCACGACCCTGAAAAATAGAAAACAAACACACAAACATAGACCACTTACCTCTTCCTGCACTGGGATAATACACACAGCGATGTCACTGTACAGGGATAATAAACACAGTGATGTCACCGTACAGGGATAATAAACACAGTGATGTCACCGTACAGGGATAATAAACACAGTGATGTCACCGTACAGGGATAATAAACACAGTGATTTCACCGTACAGGGATAATAAACACAGTGATGTCACCGTACAGGGATAATAAACACAGTGATGTCACAGTACTGGGATAATAAACACAGTGATGTCACAGTACTGGGATAATATACACAGTGATGTCACAGTACTGGGATAATACACACAGTGATGTCACAGTACAGGGATAATAAACACAGTGATGTCACAGTACTGGGATAACAAACACAGTGATGTCACTGTACAGGGATAATAAACACAGTGATGTCACAGTCCAGGAATAATAAACACAGTGATGTCACAGTACAGGGATAATAAACACAGATATTTCTTTATGGTGGGCCCCAAGAATTATTTCCTCTGGTGGGCCCTAGGTACTCCAGTCCGACCCTGTCAGTATGTCTATACGCCTAAACCTGGTGACAGAATCCCTTTAAGCAGGGGGACACGTCTGGCACTGCAGGATCTGAGTCCCTGGCGGCATAGTGTGTTACTGACGGTAGCCTTTGTTACGTTGGTCCCAGCTTTCTGCAGGTCATTCACTAGGTTCCCCCGTGTGGTTCTGGGATTTTTGCTCACAGTTTTTGTGATCATTTTTTTGACCCCACAGGGTAAGAGAGATCTTGCGTGGAGCCTCTGATCGAGGGAGATTATCAGTGGTCTTGTATGTCTTCCATTTTCTAATTATTGCTCCCACAGTTGATTTCTTCACACCAAGCTGCTTGCCTATTGCAGATTCAGTCTTCCCAGCCTGGCGCATGTCTACAATTTTGTTTCTGGTGTCCTTCGACAGTTCTTTGTTCTTCACCATAGTGGAGTTTGGAGTGTGACTGTTTGAGGTTGTGGACAGGTGTCTTTTATACTGATAACAAGTTCAAACAGGTGCCATTACTACAAGTAATGAGTGGAGGACAGAGGAGCCTCTTAAAGAAGAAGTTACAGGTCTGTCAGAGCCAGAAATCTTGCTTGTTTGTAGGTGACCAAATACTTATTTTCCACCATAATTTGCAAATAAATTCTTTAAAAATCAGACAATGTGATTTTCTGGATTTGTTTTCTCATTTTGTCTCTCATAGCTGAGGTCCACCTATGATGTCAATTACAGGCCTCTCTCATCTTTTGTGCAAGTGGGAGAACTTGCACAATTGGTGGCTGACTAAATACTTTTTATACCCACTGTACGTGCAGTTCTCAAAGATGGAGCACTCTTGTATCAGACATTAATAAAACATCATTTGGAAATTATTGCGGTCAGCGATGACCGCGGCACATCGAGGGTTAATGCGCCGGCATATGTGTTTTCACCGATGCTGGCGTATACATCAGGGGTCCGGCTACTGGGAACAGCCGGTCATCTGCAGCTGATAGGGTGGGCAGAGCTCCTGCACCCGCCCGATCAGCACACCGTAGCACTACGGCGCTGAGCGGGAAGGGGTTAGAGTGGTTTTCCAAGATTCAGATATTGATGACCTATCCTCAGGATAAGTCATCAATATTAGATCAAAGAGGCCATGACACTTCAATGAGCTCAGCGGTCTCTTCCTAGACCAGGGCTGGCCAACCTGTGGCTCTCCAGCTGTTGCAAAACTACAACTCCCAGCATGCCCAGTCTGCCTACAGCTATCAGCCTACAGCAGGGCATGGTGGGAGTTGTAGTTTTACAACAGCTGGAGAGCCTCAGGTTGGCCAGCCCTGTCCTAGACCATTGACGTCCTAGGCCATTCTCCTCAGTCACATCCCCTATGCACAGTTTAGTCCCATTTAAGGGCTGATCTGCAGTTAGAAGCACAGATGCTATCCAATGGATGGTACTTGATTGGTGGGGGTCCCAGGTGTTGAACACCCACTAATCTGATATTGATGACGTATTTTGAGGAATCAGAAATCTCAGAAAACCCCTTTAAAGGTACAAATAACCCTTTAAGGCAAAGAAAATACAATAATATACTGTAAACAATAAATATATACATTAATATTTATCCATAGATATCCTGAATTGCTGATATTTCAGGACGTGTTAATGTGCAACAAAACTAAAGCAAAATGAGACATGCTGAATAGTCAATTCAAGAACTAATTTCAAGTGACCCTTAGTGAGCAGAGCAGTACTGCTAAGTGAATCTGAACAGCCATTTAAATTGCTACTTTGAGACCAGAGTTCTCTCTTTTAAACCATTCTGGTTAGAAAAATCCACATTGACCTTATGCATCCATGCTGAGTTTTGATAAAGCTGTTTTTTTTTTTGTAAAGTTGCAATGCTGGAAGAAAATTGGTGCTAGTTTCTCTGTGTAAGTAATCTCAATGGCAAAAAGCACCCTTTAATCAAATTGTTTTCTTTTTTTCCAGGATTGTTTCCCGCTGTTCTCAATCTTGCTTCTAACGCCATAATAACAGCCAATGCCACATGTGGTGAAAATGGACCTGAAATGTTTTGCAAGTTGGTAGAACATGTTCATGGGCAGCCAGTCAGACATCCCCAGTGCCGTACCTGTGACCAGAATTCCCCTGACAAAAACTGTAGGTGGCACACATGATCATTTATAATATTTTATAATTTTTTGTAGAAATGTTAAGTTCTAACATTTTGTTTACATGCAACACATATATTTTTGTAATTTTTTTCTAGCAGATAATCCACAGTTCATTGAAGTATGAATTCCATTTTAATAGTGATGAGCGAATCGAAGCGGCAATATTCGTGATTTGCACGAATATTGCCTGCTTCGGCTCGGCTCGGCATCCCGAGGCAGCGCGGATTCGTGATTATTCGTGCGTCACTGCAAGTTTGAAATGCCCGTTTTTTTCAGCCAATCAGCATCAAAGGGAAGCCTGTGGGAACGCCTGCTGTGATGTAACAGCCCCTATACCTCCCCAGCAGTGATTGGCTGGCAGTGATATGTGATCTAAATTTACATAAGGTAGGGACCTGCCACAGTGCCGGCTGGCCCACGAGACCGACCGGGATCAACCCACTGAGGTCTGATGGGGGCACGAGACGCTTCGACCTGCGGTGCTGATGGGGGGCACGAGACGCCGACCTTGAGGGGGTCATAGAATAGGGGGCACGAGACGCCGACGCTGAGGTCTGATGGGGGCACGAGACGCCAGACCTGAGGTTCATGATGGGGGCACTAGACGCCGACCTGAGGTCTGATGGGGGGCACGAGACGCCGACCTGAGCGTCTGATGGGGGCACGAGACGCCGACCTGAGGTCGTGATGGGGCACGAGACGCCACCTGGGTCTGATGGGGCACGAGACGCCGACCTGAGGTCCTCTATGTGGCTGACTGAGGACCTAGGTCTGCGTCACGAGACCAGAGCTCTTGCACGAGAGCGACTGAGGCTGATGTGACAGACGCTGAATCCTTACGTATGACATCACTGTGTTATTATCCCTGTACTGACATGAAGTACATCGCTGTGTGATTATCCAGTGCAGGAAGAGGTAAGTGGTCTGTGTTTGTGTGTTTGTTTTCTATTTTTCAGGGTCGTGATGCAGAGGACTACGTCGGATTGCGGTGGACTACGTCGGACCAGCTTTTTTTTTTTTAATAAAATGGTCAAACAGGTGTCTGGGGGAGTGTTTATTTCAATAAAATGTTTTATACTTGTGTGTGTGTATTTTTTTTACAATACTACAGTTTTATTAATTATGGCTATCTACAGACGGCCCTGATTACTAATACTGGGCTTAGTGCTTGCCGGTATGGCAGGCCAGCACTAACCCCAACATCTATTACCTCGGCACCCACCGCCACCAGGGGTGCCGGGAAGAGCCGGGTACCCGCAGGACCGGACCTTCTAAATTGAGGGTCTGGCTCTGGGGTGGCTGCAGGCTGGTACCATTAGGCTGGGAAGGGCCAATAACCGTGTCCCTTCCCACCCTGGCTGCCGCTGCTGGTTGTATCTGGCTGGCGAAGGAAAAAAGGGGGGGACCCCACGCCATTTTTTTAAAAATTATTTAATTATTTTTGTAAAAAAATGGCGTGGGGTCCCCCCCTTTTTTCCTTCACCAGCCAGATACAACCAGCAGCAGCAGCCTGGCACTACCAGGGTGGGAAGGGACACGGTTATTGGCCCTTCCCAGCCTAATGGTACCAGCCTGCAGCCGCCCTAGAGCCAGACCCTCAATTTAGCAGGTCCGGTCCCGCGGGTACCCGGCTCTTCCCGGCACCCCTGGTGGCGGTGGGTGCCGAGGTAATAGATGTTGAGGTTAGTGCTGGCCTGCCATACTGGCAAGCACTAAGCCCAGTATTAGTAATCAGGGCCGCCTGTAGATAGCCCTAATTACTAAAACTGTAGTATTGTTAAAAAAAATACACACACACAAGTATAAAACATTTTATTGAAATAAACACTCCCCCAGACCCCTGTTTGACCATTTTATTAAAAAAAAAAAAAAAAAAAGCTGGTCCGACGTAGTCCACCGAATCCGACGTAGTTCTCTGCGTTCACAACCCTGAAAAATAGACAAACACAAACACAGACCACTTACCTCTTCCTGCACTGGGATAATACACACAGCAATGTCACTGTACAGGGATAATAAACACAGCGATGTCACTGTACAGACATAATAAACACAGTGATGTCACTGTACAGGGATAATAAACACAGTGATGTCACCGTACAGGGATAATAAACACAGTGATGTCACAGTACAGAGATAATAAACACAGTGATGTCACAGTACAGAGATAATAAACACAGTGATGTCACCGTACAGGGATAATAAACACAGTGATGTCACCGTACAGGGATAATAAACACAGTGATGTCACAGTACAGGGATAATAAACACAGTGATGTCAAAGTCCAGGGATAATACACACAGTGATGTCACTGTACAGGGATAATAAACCTCAGATCACACATTGTGCCCCCATCAGACCTCAAATCAGCGTCTGTTCCCCATCAGACCTCAGGTCAGCGTCTTGTGCCCCCATCAGACCTCAGATCAGCGTCTTGTGCCCCCATCAGACCTCAGATCAACACAATGTGCCCCCACCAGAGCTCAGGTCAGCGTCTGCTCAGGTCAGCGTCTTGTGCCTCCATCAGACCTCAGGTCAGCGTCTTGTGCCCCCCATCAGACCTCAGATCAGCCGTCTTGTTGCCCCCATCAGACCTCAGATCAACACAATGTGCCCCCATCAGAGCTCAGGTCAAGCGTCTGCTCAGGTCAGCGTCTTGTGCCTCCATCAGAACCTCAGGTCAGCGTCTTGTGCCCCCATCAGACCTCAGGTTCAGCGTCTTGTGCCCCCATCAGACCTCAGGTCCAGCGTCTTGTGCCCCCATCAGACCTCAGATCAGCGTCTTGTGCCCCCGTCAGACCTCAGATCAACACAATGTGCCCCCATCAGTCCTCAGGTCAGCGTCTTGTGGCCCCCTCAGACCTCAGATCAACACAATGTGCCCCATGTGCCCCCATCAGACTCAGGTCAGCGTCTTGTGCCCCCTCAGACCTCAGATCAGCCTACGCAGTCACTTTAAAAAAAACATACTTACCTGTTCTGGGCCGCCGCTGTCCTCAGGCTCCCGCTCCACTGTGTTCCCTGCCGGCGCGCACTATGACCTGACGCTGCGTCAGGTCAGAGCGCGCCGGCAGGGAACACAGTGGAGCGCGGAACCTGAGGACAGCGGCGGCCAGAACTGGTAAGTATGCTTTTTTTAAAGTGACTGGGTAGGCTGATCGGGCCGAATTCCGAACCCCCGAATCTTTTAGGATTCGCTCAACTCTACATCTCATCCACATGCTACCAAAAAACAAATCAGCGAGGAAATTGACATGCAGTGTGGATTTTAAGTCCTCAACATGTAAACTCGTTATGTGGCTTTACTCCTCAGATTTTACCCTGTGAAATTTGTGGTGAATCCACTGCAAAATCCACAACAACATCTACATGTGTATTTTGCTGAAAAATTGCTGCAGAACTTCTGTTAAAATCTGTTGTGATTTTTTTCTGATATGTGTGGAGGTACCGCAAGTTTTCTACGTAAAAACTGTAGACTACAAAAAAAAAATTTATATAATACCAATATAAATAGGATTTATATTGGTATTATATAAATAATGCATTATCATCATTAGGGATGAGCGAACTTTTGAAAAGTTCGGTTCGGTTCGCTTCGGCGAACTTTAGTAAAGTTCGGATTCGTACGAACCGAACCTAAAACGAACCTTGCTATAATGGCTGAATAATTGCTGCTACAATAATGGGAGTCTGATAGGGTATAGTTTCGTTTACTTGCAGTTGCTATTACAATGAAAAAAGTGGAAAAAATCCAAGTGACTTCAACAACGGCGACGCAAAATATACGCATATTTGAGAATTTACACTAATGCGTACGCTAATGCGAACATTCCCGCACAAATAACGAACATACAGTGTAGCGTTGTTAAAGGTACGCTACTTAACTGAATATGTACGCATTAGCGTACGCATACACTGCGTCTGCGAACATTCCTACTCAAGTAACGAACATACAGTCTAGCGTTGTCAAAGGTACGCTACTTAACTGAATATGTACGCATTAGCGTACTCATACACTGCGTCTGCGAACATTCCTACTCAAGTAACGAACATACAGTCTAGCGTTGTCAAAGTTACGCTACTTAACTGAATATGTACGCGTTAGCGTACGCATACACTGCGTCTGCGAACATTCCTACTCAAGTAACGAACATACAGTCTAGCGTTGTCAAAGTTACGCCACTTAACTGAATATGTACGCATTAGCGTACGCATATACTGCTTCTGCGAACATTCCTACTCAAGTAACGAACATACAGTCTAGCGTTGTCAAAGGTACGCTACTTAACTGAATATGTACGCATTAGCGTACATTCTCAATAAATATGCGTATATTTTGCATCGCCGTTATTTTAACCAGATTTGTCACGAACTTTCTGAAAATTCGGTTCGATGACGAACCGAACTTTTGGGAAAGTTCGTAACGAATCTGGTTCGTTGCGGTTCGGTTCGCTCATCCCTAATCATCATCATCATATAAGCATAATGTAATACAACTTTCTAACATACTAGGGGAATTTATTATGAAGAGAAAGTCAGTATTGTTTGAGTCGACTTTGTCTTATTTTGTGTAAAATTTATCAAACATCACACATTGTTTGAGAAATTTAGTGCATCTTTAAACACTTTTGTCTAGCGATGTTATTCCAGGTTTGCTATGCCACCCCCCATTGGAGTAAGCTACGGATACGGTTACGGATACGGTTAAATAGACAGACAACCTCACCCACAGAATCCATGAGGTGAAGAAAGGACATATAAAAAGGCACAGATTCAAGAAGGCTTTACGCCAGTTCCAT
>ONZH01008770.1:0-14459 GCA_900303285.1 Rhinella marina
ATTTCCAAATGAAATGCAAAAATTTACTTTCATCTGAGAACAACAGCTTTGACCACTGAGCAACAGTCCAGTTCTTTTTCTCCTTGGCCCAGGTAAGACGCTTCTGGTGTTATCTATTGGTCATGAGTGGCTTGACACATGGAATGTGACACTTGTAGCCCATGTCCTGGATATATCTGTCTGTGGTGGCTCTTGAAGCATTGACTCCAGCAGCAGTCCACTTCTTGTGAATCTCCCCCAAATTTAGGAAAGGCCTTTTCTTAACAATCCTATCAAGGCTGCGGTTCTCCCTGTTGCTTGTGCATCTTTTTCTACCACCCTTTTTCCTTCCACTGAACTTTCCATTAATATGCTTTGATACAGCACTCTGTGAACAGCCAGCTTCTTTAGCAATGACCTTTTGTGGCTCACCCTCCTTGTGGAGTGTGTCAATGACAGCCTTCTGGACATCTGTCAACCCAGGAGTCTTCCCCATGATTGTGTCGCCTACTGAACCAGACTAAAGGACCTTTTTAAAGGCTTAGGAAGCCTTTGCAGGTGTTTTGGTTAATTATTCTAATTTTCTGAGACAATGAATTTTCTGTTTTCCTTGGCTGTAAGCCATAATTATTAACATACAATAAACACTTGAAAAAGTTAATTCTGTTTGTAATGACTCTTTATATTATATGTGTTTCAATTTTTTAATTGAATTACTGAAAAAATAACTTTTTGATGATATTCTAATTTATTGAGTTGCACTTGTATTTATGAATGATCTTGTAAAAGGCTTGCATAGTAAAATATAAATTTTTGCAGATGACACTAAACTGTGTAAAGTAATTAACACAGAAGAGGACAGTATACTGCTACAGATGGATCTGGATAGAGAAGAGGCAGATGAGGTTTAACACTGACAAATGTAAGGTTATGCACATAGAAGGAATAATGCAAGTCACCAGGACATACTAAATTGCAAAACATTGGGTAACACTGACATGTAAAAGGACTTAGGAATTTTAACGAACAGCAAACTAAGATGTAGAAACCAGTGTCAGGCAGCTGCTGCCAAGGACAATAAGATAATGGGTTGTATAAAAAGGGCATAGATGCCCATGATGACAACATATTCCTGCTACTTTACAAATTACTAGTCAGACCACACATGGAGCACTGTGTACAGTTCTGGGCTCCTGTGAACAAGGCAGACATAGCAGAGCTGGAAAGGGTTCAGAGGAGTTCAAATAAAGTAATAACTGGAATGGGTGGACTACAGTACCCTAAAATATTATAAAATTAGGGTTATTCATGTTATAAAAAAGACGACTGAGGGGAGATCTAATAACTATGTATAAATACATCAGGGGTCAGTACAGAGCTCTCTCCCATCATCTATTTATCCCCAGGCCTGTGACTGTGAAGAGGGGACATTTTCTGCATCTGGAGGAAAGAAGGTTTGTACACAAACATAGAAGAGGATTTTTTACGGTAAAAGCAGTGAGACTATGCAGCTCTCTGCCTAAGGAGGTGGTGATGTTGAGTTCACTAAAAGAGTTTAAGAGGGGTCTGGATTTATTTCTGGAGTGTAATAATTAGTGTTGAGCAAGCATGCTTGGCCAAACAGCGAACTCGCTGTTTGGCCGAGCATGCCTACGCTCGGGTCCGCTCAGTGTTCGGCCAAACACCGAGTATACTCGAGTGCAATGCTCGAGTCCCCTAGACAGATCTGTCATGACCCCAATGCAAGTCAATGTGGACAGATCCGTTTGGTTTGACACAATAGTAAACGGATCCGTCCTCCATTGACTTTCAATGGAGTTCACGACGGATCTGTCACCTATCACTTTTTTTTTTTCATTGAAGAATTCAAGGTGTAATTTTTTTCATTCACCAGAAGAGGGCACAATGTAACGAAGAGGCTCCACTGCTGAGGAGAAGAAGCCAGAGGAGGAGGAGGTAAGTGGTCTGTGTTTGTTTGTTTTTTTGTTTGTTTTCTATTTTTCAGGATCGTGAATGCAGAGGACTACTTTGGATTCATGGATTACGTCTGATCAGCTTTTTTATTTTTTAAATAAAATGGTCAAACAGGGGTCTGGGGGAGTATTTATTTCAATAAAATATTTTATAAGTGTGTGTGTGCTTTTTTACAACATTGCAGTTTTAGTAATCACGGCTATCTACAGACAGCCCTGATTACTAATACTGGGCTTAGTGCTTGCCGGTATGGCCAGCACTAACCCCAACATCTATTACCCTGGCACCCACCGTGACCAGGGGTGTCGGGAAGAGCCAGGTACCCGCAGGACCAAACCTTCTAAATTGAGGGTCTGGTTCTGGGGCGGCTGTAGGCTGGTACCATTAGGCTATGGTAACTGTGTCCCTTCCCACGCTGGTAGTGCCAGGCTGCCGCTGCTGGTTGTATCTGGCTGGAGAAGGAAAAAAGTGGGGACCCCACGCTTAATAATTTTAAAAAATGGCGTGGGGTCCCCCCTTTGGTGTGGAGAGTATATGTGCAGAGTATATACACTCACCGGCCACTTTATTAGGTACACCTGTCCAACTGCTCGTTAACACTTCAGCATCTCTGAACGCACAGTACGTCGAACTTTGAGGCAGATGGGCTACAGCAGCAGAAGACCACACCGGGTGCCACTCCTTTCAGCTAAGAACAGGAAACTGAGGCTACAATTTGCACAAGCTCATCGAAATTGGACAGTAGAAGATTGGAAAAACGTTGCCTGGTCTGATGAGTCTCGATTTCTGCTGCGACATTCGGATGGTAGGGTCAGAATTTGGCGTCAACAACATGAAAGCATGGATCCATCCTGCCTTGTATCAACGGTTCAAGCTGGTGGTGGTGGTGTCATGGTGTGGGGAATATTTTCTTGGCACTCTTTGGGCCCCTTGGTACCAATTGAGCATCGTTGCAACGCCACAGCCTACCTGAGTATTGTTGCTGACCATGTCCATCCCTTTATGACCACAATGTACCCAACATCTGATGGCTACTTTCAGCAGGATAATGCGCCATGTCATAAAGCTGGAATCATCTCAGACTGGTTTCTTGAACATGACAATGAGTTCACTGTACTCAAATGGCCTCCACAGTCACCAGATCTCAATCCAATAGAGCATCTTTGGGATGTGGTGGAACGGGAGATTCGCATCATGGATGTGCAGCCGACAAATCTGCGGCAACTGTGTGATGCCATCATGTCAATATGGACCAAAATCTCTGAGGAATGCTTCCAGAACCTTGTTGAATCTATGCCACGAAGAATTGAGGCAGTTCTGAAGGCAAAAGGGGGTCCAACCCGTTACTAGTATGGTGTACCTACTAAAGTGGCCGGTGAGTGTATATATTGATTTATCTACCACATTTTTCACCCAATAAGACACATTTTTCCCCCAAAAGTGGAAGTGCTCATTACTACAGAAGGACCGGGAAGCGGTGAAGGCTCTGTACCCACCGCTTCCTGATCCTTGGGTGTCGGCTATACTGTGGCTGTGCGCAGCATGAGGGTGCTCTGTGACCTCACTCTGTGCGTGTCGAGTCACAGCACAGCCATAGCAGGAGTAAGACAGAGAGTGCTGGAGGTGAGGAGCAGCGGCGTCTGGAGCAGGAGAGGTAAGTGTTTTCTTTTGTTTTGTTTTTTTTTAAATTTTATGTCATATGAGGCATGGGGACCGATATGAGGCAATGAGGGCTGATGAGAGGCTGCTGGTGGCTGATGAGAGGCATGGGGGCTGATGAGAGGCATGAGGGCTAATGAGAGGCATGGGGGCCGATATGGGGGCTGATCAAAAGAGGTATAGGTACTGATGAGAGGCAATGGGGCTGATGAAAGGCAATGGGGGCTGATGAGAGGCATGAGGTGCTTATCTGAGGTCTGATTGGTGACCTTATTAACATTGACGTGTGATCTGAGGTCTGAGTGAGTGTCTTATTACCTTAGGGGTCTGATTGGTGATCTGACCTGAGGTCTAATGAAAAATCATTTTTTCTTATTGTCCTCCTCTAAAACCTAGCTGCGTCTTATGGCCCGATGTGTCTTATAGGGGGAAAAATACGGTATTTATTTACACTCTCCTTATCTGACTCTTGTTACTGCTTTGTGTTATATGTCTGACCTGATTTCAATGTGAACATTTCCTACACTGAATATTTATTGAGCTATCACCTGTGTTTTTTGTTACTGGCGTGAACAGTGTCCACATTGCTCTTTCAATGAGTTAATGCGTTTTAATTTCACCCTGCTATTTATAACCATGTTGTTTCTTCTAACCAGCATGCACACAAATGTCTAATGTGGTATTGCAATGCTAGATGACATTATGTTGTGTAGAGCATATATATTGATTTATTTATATTCTCCTGAACTGGCCTTCGCTATTGCCTGTGTTATACAATGGGGAAAAAAGTATTTAGTCAGCCACCAATTGTGCAAGTTCTCCCACTTAACAACATGAGAGAGGCCTTTAATTGACATCATGGGTAGACCTCAACTGTGAGAGACAAAATGAGAAAACAAATCCACAAATTATGGTGAAAAATAAGTATTTGGTAAATAACAAAAGTTCATCTCAATACTTTGTTATATATCCTTTGTTGGCAATGACAGAGATCAAACGTTTTCTGTAAGTGTTCACAAGGTTGGCACACACTGTTGCTGGTATGTTGGCCCATTCCTCCGTGCAGATCTTCTCTAGAGCAGTGATGTTTTGGGGCTGTCGCTGGGCAACACGGACTTTCAACTCCCTCCAAAGGTTTACTATAGGGTTGAAATCTGGAGACTGGCTAGGCCACTCCAGGACCTTGAAATGCTTCTTACGAAGCCACTCCTTCATTGCCCTGGCGGTGTGCTTGGGATCATTGTCATGCTGAAAGACCCAGCCACGTTTCATCTTCAATGCCCTTGCTGATGGAAGGATGTTTGCACTGAAAATCTCACGATACATGGCCCCATTCATACTTTCATGTACACGGATCAGTCGTCCTGGTCCCTTTGCAGAGAAACAGCCCCAAAGCATGATGTTGCCACACCCATGCTTCACAGGAGGTATGGTGTTCTTTGGATGCAACTCAGCATTCACTCTCCTCCAAACACGACAAGTTGTGTTTGTACCAAACAGTTCTACTTTGGTTTCATCTGACCATATGACATCTTCCAATACTCTTCTGGAACATCCAAATGCTCTCTAGCAAACTTCAGAAGTCCCGTATATGTACTAGCTTAAGCAGGGGGACACGTCTGGCACTGCAGGATCTGAGTCCCTGGCGGCGTAGTGTGTTACTGACAGTAGCCTTTGTTACGTTGGCCCCAGCTTTCTGCAGGTCATTCACTAGGTCCCCCCGTGTGGTTCTGGGGTTTTTGCTCACAGTTCTTGTGATCATTTTGACCCCACGGGGTGAGATCTTGCGTGGAGCCCCTGATCGAGGGAGATTATCAGTGGTCTTGTAGGTCTTCAATTTTATTGCTCCCACAGTTGATTTCTTCACACCAAACTGCTTGCCTATTGCAGATTCAGTCTTCCCAGCCTGGTGCATGTCTACAATTTTGTTTCTGGTGTCCTTCAACAGCTCTTTGGTCTTTTGTTTTCTCATTTTCTCTCTCATAGTTGAGGTCAACCTATGATGTCAATTACAGGCCTCTCTCATGTTTTTAAGTGGGAGAACTTGCACAATTGGTGGCTGACTAAATACTTTTTTTCCCCACTGTATGTCTGTTCTGACTTCAATGTGAACATTGTCTAAATTGAATATTCATTGAACTATTACTTGTGTTTTTGTTAGTGGTGTGAAGAGCGTCCACACTTTTCTCCTAACGAATTCTGATTCCACTTATTTACTTATGTTATTTGCAACCATCTTGCTTCTTTTAACCAACAGATATTCAAGTACCTAATTGATGACGTATCAGAATGTCGATTGGCTCAGTATTTTGTATATGTGTATTTTAAGTGTAGCCTGAAATGCATCAAAAGTTTTGCCTGCTTGTATCCTGAAAATAAAGAACCCAGTTTTAAGAAGTCGGTAGTGCGGGATTCTCTTTTTAATCTTTTACTGGAGTTCCATCTCACCGTGAACACCAATTTGAAAGTGTCAACAAGGCCCCAGAGAGTGGAGCTGGTTAGCGTTATTACCCAATTTTCTTCATACTGGTGGCTAAGCACAAAGAAAAGATGGATATTCATGCACTAACCACAATTCTTGAGAATAGTGGCTCCCCTATAAGGGTTACCACTAGCACTGCCACCAATCCAAACTGCATTCTTTATTACAATTAGCACATGGGAGGGGTTAATCTTTCAGATCAGGTTCTGACGCCATACAGTGCCAAGCGTAAAACTAAAGTGTGGTACAAAAAGTTGACCATGCACATTGTACAGATGGCACTGTACAATGCATATATGTTATTTAGACCTGCAGGCCAAAAAGGTACATTTCTTCAGGTTCAAGAGGTAGTGATCCAGTCCCTATTTTTGCAAAATCAGGAAGCAGAGGGAACCAGTATTAGAGGTTAGTGTTCCCGTATTGTACCAGGTCAACATTTCCCTGCTGAAGTACCCTAAACAGCAAGGAAAGGGAGGACTCAAAACAGATGCAGAGTATGTTCCAAAAAGGAATATAGAAAGACACCATTTACAACTGTGAATCTTGCCCTGAAAACCCTGGCCTCTACATGAAGGAATGCTTTGAACTGTACCAAACATCCATGGATTATTAATTGTATCCTTTATATATGGTACCCTGTAATTTTACCTCTTTATTTCACTCATATATTCCACACAAGCGTACACATTCACTTTTCACCATGTACTACACATTCATTTCTAAAAAACACCTGTATGGTCAAAAGTGCTCATTCTAACCCTTAAAAATTCCTTGGTGGTGCAGTTTCCAAAATGGGTTAAAATTGATGGTGCATTTTCATTTGTTACTTCTTGTGAAAGGGAAATAAGTGATCCGAAATGACATTTTCTTGTAAAAAATGTAATTTTTCATTTTCACAGTCATGTGTTTCTAAATTCTGTGAAACGCCTGTATGGTCAAAGCACTCACTATAAGTCTTAATAAATTAATTGATGTGTGTAGTTTCAAAATGGGGTTGCCTTTTAGGGTTCACTTTTTTTAATTCACATCAGAGCTTCGGCAATTGTCAGCCAATGTTGTGAAAATCACCAAATTAGGCCTCAAATGTGCATGGTGCCCTTTCACAAAAATCACAGCCTAAAATGATGTTTTAATATAAAAAATGTAATTTTTTATTTTCATGGTCAAGTGTTTCTAAATTCTGTCACACACCTGTGTGGTCAAAGTGCTCACTATATGTCTCAATAAATTCATTGAGGGGTATAGTTTCCAAAGTGGGGTCACTTTTTGGGGGTTTCCACTTTAGGGGTACAGATGCGTCCACTCTTACCTGATCTCCAAACTGGAAGTGGTGTCAATTTTGTCCTGACAGCAAAACAACATAATATCGCGAGACCGTAAATAAACTCTAAATAACTATAATACACTAGCACTGTTTACTGACACCAAGTGTATCTAAATCATAGTGTACTGTATATAGAATTGTAGTGAACAGTGGCACAGGTCAAAATATATGGTAATCATTGCACAGTAAAAAGAAGAGCATCCAATGGAGGGATTTGTTTAATGTATACAATATATTTTTTATATATATGTTAAATGTAAGACAAAGATGGTCTGGTGTCTGAACGTTATATAGCTAGTAACACCACGCGCACCTGGTGTCTGAACTTTGTATTGCAATTTATCCAATTTAGATATAACGTCATTTCGTGACACACATCTCAGGACATGTTGAGATAAGTGATCAATTAAGTGTGGACACATCTGTACCTCAGGGTCTCTTTAAAAGCAACACAGCATCCACAAACCATGTCAGCTAAATCTACCCTTCAAAAACTTAATGGTACTTCTTCCCTTGTGAACTCCTCTGTGTTCCCATACAATAGTTTACAATATTGAGGTTTGTTTAGTTGTTAACCCTTGCTGTGCTACTGGAAAAATTGATTAAGATGGAAAATCTGCAATTCTTGTGGAAGGTATAAAGGGTTAGGACAGCTTGTAAAATAAGTTTTGAATAGCTTTAGGGGCGTAATTTCAAAAATGTGGTCATTTATGGGTGATTTCTATCATGTAAGCCCCTTAAAGTGACTTCAGAACCTAATTGGTTCCTAAAGTGCATTTGAAAAATTTTCTTAAACATTTTTTAAAATTGTTTTAAAAATTCTAACATCCTAACTACTGTGAAGGGGCCACAAGGAGGACATAACTACTATGAGGGGGCACAAAGGTGGGTATAATCACTGTAAGAGGGCACAAGGGTGGGCATAACTACTGTGAGGGAACACAAAGGTGGGCATAACTACTGTGAAGGGGCCACAAGGCGGACATATTTACTGTGAGAGGGCACAAAAGTTGCCGTTACTGTGAAGAGGCCACAAGGAGGACATAGCTATTGTGAGGGTTCACAAAGGTGGGCATAACTACTGTGAAGGGGCCACAAGGAGGACATAACTACTATGAGGGGGCACAAAGGTGGGTATATTCACTGTGAGAGGGCACAAGGGTGGGCATAACTAATGTGAGGGGACACAAATGTGGGCATAACTACTGTAAAGGGGCCACAAGGAGAACATAACTATTGTGAGGGTTCATAAAGATGGGCATAACTGTGTGAAGGGACTACAATTAGGACATAACTTCTTTGAGGGTGCCTACGGTGGGCAAAACTGCAGTGAGGGGGCACAATATGGGCATTTCTGCTGTAAAGGAGGCATATTGTGGGTACTAATACTGTGAAGGAGATAATATGGGCATTAGTACTGTGAGGGGCACAATGTGGATATTACTACTGTGAGGGAGTACAATAAGGGCATCAGTACTGTGTGGTAGCACTAAGGGAAAGCAATGTCCTAGATTACCCTGTTAAACATTGGGATGGCAGTCTTACAGAGCCAGCATAGCGCCCCCACCCAGGTATTTAATGGGGTCAATTACATCCCTTCCTTATTATTTTTGCTTTACCACCACAGGGATCTTGTTCCACATCATCACTCTGAAACGCCAGTGGCACCCTGGATGTAGTAGGACCAGTTTGTTCTTTCATTTATTGCAAGATGTATTGGTACCGCCTGGCTTTAGAAACACCCTACATGTGGCACTAATATTTTGTCTGGGCATACAACAGGACTCATGAGTTATCTCAACTGCAGCAGTTACAACAGGGTTCTTGCTGTCAGTAACAACCAGGCCTCTGTCCTGATACCGACACATATATGGTACAGGTTGGGAACTCATTTGTCGCTGTGTCATATATGTATGTCAAAGGCCAGGAAAGGGGTTAAAGTAATAACACCCCAAGAGAGGGGTATTCTCATAACCCACTATTGTTTTTCTATTACTCTGTCCTGGAACAGCCGTTTAAGGGTGCATATATTTGTTCAAAATGTGAGCAAATTGCCCGTTTGGAATCACACATCTTGTATCTAACCAGGCGAATTTCAACACTGAGAAGCGCTGACAATTTGGAAAAGAGTTTGCTGCTCACTGAGCAAGCACTCTGGGGTAGATGTGGGGGAGGGTGGTAGTGAGGAGGCTCAGGAAAGTGAGGTAGCTAGCTGGGTAACATTTAGGAAGCGGGGTAGAGGGAAAAGTGCCAGGGAGGCTAGCCCTGATCTGACACACCCCAACAAGTTTGCAAGTTTGGCAGATGAGGGTGATGCCACTTCAGGGAGAGCACTGCTGCATCCGGACACTTCCTCTGCCAATCAGGGGAATGTCAGCTCCAGTAAGCAGGGGACCAGGAGAGCAGGGCAGGCCAGACAGGTGCTGGTAGTGGGAGATTCAATTATTAGGGGTACAGAGAGGGCAATCTGTCACAAAGACCGGGATCGTCGAATAGTGTGTTGTCTTTCTGGCGCTCGAGTTTGGCACATCGCGGATCGGGTTGACAGATTACTGGGAGGGGCTGGAGAAGATCCAGCAGTCATGGTCCATATCGGAACCAATGACAAAGTTAGAGGCAGGTGGAGCATTCTTAAAAATGATTTTAGAGATTTAGGGCATAAGCTTAGGGCAAGGACCTCAAAGGTAGTGTTTTCCGAAATACTGCCTATACCACGAGCCACACAAGAAAGGCAGCGGACGATTAGGGAGGTAAACAAGTGGCTCAAAAACTGGTGTAGGAAGGAGGGATTTGGGTTCTTGGAGAACTGGGACGACTTCTCTGTCAGCTACAGGCTCTACCGTAAGGATGGGCCGCACCTCAATGGGGAAGGGGCAGCTGTTTTGGGGGAGAAGATGGCTAGAAGGCTGGAGGAGTGTTTAAACTAGGGACTGGGGGGAGGGTAACTACATTATAGATGGGGAAGATAGTGCAGATAGAGACCTGGGGCAGGGTAATAGAACTGGGGGAGGAATGGAAGGAGGAACTAGGACAGTTCAGATGGAAAGGTGCAGGGGAAAAAATATACATAAACCTTTTAACTATATGTACACTAATGCCAGAAGCCTAACTAATAAAACTGGTGAGCTGGAATTAGTGATGTGTGAGGAGGACTATGACATAGTGGGAATAACTGAGACATGGCTGGATGATACCTATGACTGGGCAGTTAACGTACAGGGTCACAGTCTGTTTAGAAAGGATTGCCAGAACCGGAGAGGGGGAGGGGTCTGCCTTTATGTAAAGCCCTGTCTAAAGCCCACACTGCGGGAAGATATAAGTGAGGGACATGAACATGTGGAGTCACTGTGGGTAGAAATAAATGGAGCCAAAAACAATAATAAAATACTAATATAACTTTATTATAAACCACCTAATATACCAGATTCCACAGAAAATTGATTCTAAATTAAATAGATGAGGCGGCAAATCATACTGAGGTCGTTATTATGGGGGATTTCAACTACCCAGATATAGACTGGGAAACTGAAACCTGTATATCTCATAAATGAAACAGGTTCTTGGCAATAACCAAAGACAATTACCTTTCCCAACTGGTTCAGGACCCGACTAGAGGGATGGCCATACTGGACTTCGTATTAACCAATAAACCTGACAGAACAACAGATGTGCAGGTTGGGGGACACCTGGTAAATAGTGACCATAAAATAATAACCTTCCAATTGTCATTCAAAAGAGCGTTTCTTCAGTGAGGAACAAAAATACCAAACTTCAAAAAAGCAAAATTTAGCCAACAAAGAGAGGCCACAGACCAAACTAACTGGGACAAAGTCCTCAAAAATAAAAATACAGCCACAAAATGGGATATTTTTAAAAGCATCCTAATATCTAATTGTGAGAGGTGCATACCTTATGGGAATAAAAGGTTAAGGAACAAGAAAAAAAAACAATGTGGATAAATAGAACTGTAAAGAAAGCAATAAATGACAAACAGAAAGCATTTAAATCACTAAAACAGGAGGGGAGCGATGAAGCATTGAAAAACTATAAGGAAAAAAATAGAATATGGGATAGACAAATAAAAACAGCCAAACTAGAGACCGAGAGATTAATCGCCAAAGAGAGTAAAACTAACCCTAAAATGTTCTTTAATTATATAAATGGTAAAAAGTATAAACCTGAAGGTGTCGGCCCCTTACATAGTAACATAGTTTGTAAGGCCAAAAAAAGACATCTGTCCATCCAGTTCAGCCTGTTTTCCTACAAGTTGATCCAGAGGAAGGCAAAAAAACCCTGTGAGGTAGAAGCCAATGTTTCTCACTTTAGGGGAAAAAATTCCTTCCTGACTCCAATCAGGCAATCAGAATTACTCTCTGGATCAACGACCCCTCTCTAGTAACTATAACCTATAATATTATTACACTCTAGAAATACATCCAGGCCCCTCTTGAACTCTATTAGTGAACTTACCACCACCACCTCCTTAGGCAGAGAGTTCCATAGTCTCACTGCTCTTACCTTAAAGAATCCTCTTCTATGTTTGTGTACAAACCTTCTTTTCTCCAGGCGCAGAGGATGTCCCCTCGTCCCAGTCACAGTCCTGGGGATAAATGGATCATGGGAGAGATCTCTGTACTGACCTCTGATATATTTATACATAGTTATTAGATCTCCCCTCAGTCATCTTTTTTCTAAAGTGAATAACCCTAATTTAGATAATCTTTCTGGGTACTGTAGTCCACCCATTCCAGTTATTACTTTAGTTGTCCTTCTCTGAACCCTCTCCAGCTCTGCCTTCTTTGTTCACAGGAGCCCAGAACTGTACACAGTACTCCATGTGTGGTCTGACTAGTGATTTGTAAAGTGGCAGAACTATGTTCTCATCAAGGGCAACTATGCCTCTTTTGATGCAATCCATTATCTTATTGGCCTTGGCAGCAGCTGTCTGACACTGGTTTCTACAGCTTAGTTTGCTGTTCACTAAAATTCCTAGGTCCTTTTCCATGTCAGAGTTACCCAATGTTTTACCATTCAGTATGTACTGGTGACTTGCATTATTCCTTCCCATATGCATAACCTTACATTTGTAAGTGTTAAACCTCATCTGCCACTTCTCTGCCCAAGCCTCCAGTCTATCCAGATCCATCTGTAGAAGTGTACTGTCCTCTTCTGTGTTAATTACTTTACACAGTTTAATGTCATCTGCAAAAATTAATATTTTACTGTGCAAGCTTTCTACAAGATCATTAATAAATATATTGAAGAGAATAGGGCCCAATACTGACCCCTGTGGTACCCCACTAGTGACCCAATCTGAGTATGTACCGTTAATAACCACCCTCTGTTTTCTATCACTGAGCCAGTTACTTACCCACATACAGACATTTTCTCCCAGGCCAAGCATTCTCATTTTATATACTAACCTTTTATGTGGTTCTGTGTCAAATGCTTTGGAGAAGTCCAGATATACAATATCCATTGATTCAGTCCAGTCCAGTCTAGAACTTACCTCCTCATAGAAACTGATTAAATTGGTTTGACATGACCGATCCCTCATGAAGCCATGCTGATATGGAGCTTTTTGCTTATTTTCATTGAGGCACTCCAAGATAGCATCTCTTAGAAAACCCTCAAACAGTTTACCCATGACAGATGTTAAACTTACCGGCCTATAGTTTCCAGGCTCTGTTTTTGGACTCTTTTTGAATATTGGCACCACATTTGCTATGCGCCAATACTGTGGAACACTCCCTGTCAGTATAGAGTCCTTAAATATCAGAAAAAAGGATCTGGCGATGACATTACTTAATTCTCTTAGGATACGGGAGTGTATGCCATCCAGTCCTGGCGATGTGTCTATTTTAATCTTTTTAAGACACTGCTCTACTTATTCCTGGGTCAGACAGGGGCACTTTTAGAGGGAATTTACTTTTATATTCTGCATTTCATCTGACAGTTTATTTTCCTCAGTGAATACAGTGGAGAAAAAGATATTTACTAGATTTGCTTTCTCCTCATTGCTCTCTGCAACTCCCCCCTCATTACTCTGTAAGGGGCCGACACCTTTAGGTTTATACTTTTTACCATTTATATAATTAAAGAACATTTTAGGGTTAGTTTTACTCTCTTTGGCGATTAATCTCTCGGTCTCTAGTTTGGCTGTTTTTATTTGTCTTTTACATATTCTATTTTTTTCCTTATAGTTTTTCAAGGCTTCCTCGCTCCCCTCGTTTTTTAGTGATTTAAATGGCTTTGTTTTTGTCATTTATTGCTTTCTTTACAGTTCTATTTATCCACATTGGTTTTTCCTTGTTCCTTAACCTTATATTCCCATAAGGTATGTACCTCTAACAATTAGATATTAGGACGCTTTTAAAAATATCCCATTTTGTGGCTGTATTTTTATTTTTGAGGACTTTGTCCCAGTTAGTTAGGTCTATGGCCTCTCTTAGTTGGCTAAATTCTGTTTTTTTGAAGTTTGGTATTTTTTGTTCCTCCTGAAAAAACGCTCTTTTGAATGACAATTGGAAGGTTATTATTTATGGTCACTATTTCCTAGGTGTCCCCCAACCTGCACATCTGTTGTTTCTGTCAGGTCTATTGGTTAATACCAAGTCCAGTATGACCGTCCCTCTAGTCGGGTCCTGAACCAGTTAGGAAAGGTAATTGTCTTTGGGTTATTGCCAAGAACCTGTTTCCTTTATGAGATATACAGGTTTCAGTTTGCCAGTCTATATCTGGATAGTTGAAATCCCCCATAATAACGACCTTATTATGATTTGCCACCTCGTCTATTTCGTTTAGAAGTAGATTTTCTGTGGACTCTGGTTTATTAGGTGGTTTATAAATAAAATCCTATAACTATTTTATTATTGTTTTTTGGCTCCATTTCTTTCTACCCACAGTGACTCCACATGTTCATGTCCGTCACTTATATCTTCAAGAGTGTGAGCTTTAGACAGGACTTTACATAAAGCCAGACCCCTTCCCCTCTACGGTTTTGGCGATCCTTTCTAAACAGACTGTAACCCTGTACGTTAA
>ONZH01008771.1:0-33296 GCA_900303285.1 Rhinella marina
AAATTTTTTTTAGAAAAAAAAAGCAACAAAAACAGAGAATCGCCATTTGGACGCTTTTTTCCGCCACACAATTCGCCGTATTGGAATTTTTAAAATATATTTTAAAAGTACGGGCGTTTTCGGTCACGGTGATACCCATGATGTCTATATTTATTGTTATTTAGGTATTTATTTTTTAATTATACGGAAAGGGGGGTGATTTGAACTTTTATATATTTTTTATATATTTTTTAACATTTGTTTTTAATTTTTTTGTGATTATTTTAAAGCTCAAATATGAGCTGATATATTGTGGGTTTTTTTTCTTTATGAGCAATCAGGGATTTACTTGATTGAGATAAATCCAAGAATTGCTAATTTCTTATCCTGGCCTGCCATCTAGTGCCCAGAATAAGAATTGCACTTTGAAAGCTGTAAACCTCATCAGCGAGGTTTACATCTTTCAGATCGTGTACAGACACCCCGATTGGCCACACGGGGTGTCTGTACACCACCCGGAAGCGTACGCTTCCAGGTAAAGACGCAACTAGATGCCGTGATCACGGCATCTAAAGGCCCAGCAAGACGCCACCGATCGGGTAAGTAGCGGCAAGTCTCTGCTGTTAGAAACAGCAGAGACTTGCCGGCCATGACGCCCGCCGCACTTGCGAGTTAAAGGGGCAGAGCGCTGTGGATGACACTGTTAAAGGTGTATTCCGGTTACCATAAATATACATTATGTTTTAGGCTAATTCATCATCAATCATTACCTCATATAATGTAAATTTCACATATTTACCGTTCAGTAGTTAAAAAGATGTTTTCTTCCATTGCTACCCACTGTGTTTCCTCCTAAATTACCATGGCATCGACCTGTAATTCAGGCCACCCTCAAAAGAAGGACTTAAAAGCAACCCCCCCCAAGGTTCCGCTAAACCACGCCCCCGACCTGATCAGGTCACGCCCCATTCCACTCCATGGCCAATGGGATTGAAAAAATTAAGGTAAAAATCAACTTCTGTCAGCTGGAAAGGTGGGTGGGAGGTTGGGTGACTTTCTCTCTGCAACGACACACACAAACATTAAATGAAATAGGTTAAATATACCCGTGCGAAGCGATGTTTTCTTCCACTGCTACCCAGTGTGTTTCCTCATAAATTACCATGGCATCAACCTGTAATTCAGGCCACCCTCAAAAGAAGGACTTAAAAGCACCCCCCCAAGGGTACCGCTAAACCACGCCCAAAACCTGGTCAGGTCACGCCCCCCTCCCACTCCGCAGCCAATGGGGATTGAAAAAATGAAGGTAAAAATCAATTTCTGTCAGCTGCATTGACTTTCTCTCTGCAACGACACACAGAAACATTAAATGAAATAGATGAAATATACCCAGGAGAAGCCGGGTCCTTCTGCTACTACATTATAAAACTTACAACGAGCATCTGGAATATTATTCTGCTATGGTATAAACCCCTAGACGACCAAGTGCTGTCGGACACTTGATGCAGCGAGTGAGGGAGTGTATTGAGGATCCAGATGAACGTCCATGCAAGCCCCCTGTCTCCCTCACTCACACCCAATTCTCACTATTCCGACAACTAGAACCATCATTGTCCTGTTACGTAATGTCTGACACTGCTGCAGGGCTTGTTACAGTATATCAGATGGCGGCTAGCAACAGGACATTATCAGGCAGGTCCGCGACCGCTGAATCAGAGCTGGACATAAATGTAACAAACCCTCAGCTGTGAGAAGCATCAGGTCTGTTCAGATTCCCATTCACTGACAGTAAGCACGTGATACTATTTTCTAATTCAGAACACTGGCCTAATGTTTTCCATTGTGACCCCGAATATGATTTCTGGAAATGATCTTGTGTCCGATCCTTCTATCACTGTGGGAGTCTTTGTGTTTGGCTCCAGAAGAATGCCAATGAAGAGTGTGCCCTCTGTGCCCGCCAACGCTGGTTACGGGGCACAGGCAGCGCCTGGCAATGATTCCTTTCCATGGGACACAATGTCCATACAGAAGTGAATGAGTGAGACTGTAACCTCAGAGGCCATGAGAACCTGACGCCTCAGACTGAGGAGCTCTGTGCATTGTGTGATCTGTAGGCGGAACATAAGAAAACCCAATCGTTCGACACCCCATGGGAAGAGACACCGGGAAAACCGAATGATCTGAGACTGACTGAGTCTAACCCGCTAGAGTTGCTCGGTCACTGATCACGCCAGGTGGTGCCCCCTTTATCTTGGGTCCTGCAGCAGGGAATATGTGGAGGGCACTTTTATACTGGGTGGCATCTCCCCTCGTTGGTAAGGTTGCCACCTTTCCCAATAAAAAATACCAGCCAAGTTAGGCCACACCCCAGAGGGGGTGTGGTTGTGGGGGCATGGCTTAAAACGGGTGTTAAGTCACTATGTCATACTGTAGCTCCCACTAATAGTAATGTCCACATTAGTGCCCCCCAGAATTATTAGTGCCCCCATTAACACCCCCCCAGTAATAGTAATGCCCCCATTAGTGCCCCCAGTAATAGTAATGCCCCCATTAGTGCTGCCCAGTAATAGTAATGCCCCATTAGTGCCGCCCAGTAATAGTAGTGCCCCCAGTAATAGTAATGCCCTCATTAGTGCCCCCAGTAATAGTGATGCCCCCATTACTGCCTCCCAGAATTAATAATGCCCTCATTAGTGCCCCCCCAGGAATAGTAATGCCCCTATTAGTGCCCCCAGAATTAAGAATGCCCCTATTAATGCCCCCAGCAATAGTAATGCCCCCATTAGTGCCCCCAGAATTAAGAATGCACCCATTAGTGCCCTCCTAGTAATAATAATGCCCCCATTAACGCCCCAAGTAATAGTAATGCCCCCATTAATCCCTCCCAAAATTAATAATGCCTCCATTAATGCCTACTAGTAATAGTAATGCCCCCATTAGTGCCCCCAGTAATAGTATTGCCCCCATTCAGGGGCGAATTGGCCATAGACCTTACAGGGAAATTTCCCAGTGGGCCGATGCCCAGGGGGCCGCCTGGGCCCTCCTCACGGCCGGCCAGTGGAAGTTTTTGGGGATGTATTTTCTGCTGCTGGCAGTATTTTGTGATGGACTGTGGTATTTGGCTCTGTTGGGGTGGTATAATGTGCCACAATATGGTATTGCTGGTCCCGCCTTTCATCAATTTGGACCCGACTACAAAATGGGGCCATTGTTAGTATTTTTCCAGGGCCACTTTAAGTTCCCAATCCGCCCCTGCCCCCATTAGTGCCCCAGAATTAAAAATGCCCCCATTAACACCCCCAGTAATAGTAATGCCCCCATTAATGCCTCCCAAAATTAATAATGCCTCCATTAATGCCTACTAGTAATAGTAATTCCCCCATTAGTGCCCCCAGTAATAGTTATGTCCCCATTATTGCCCCCCAGCAATTGTAATGTCCCTATTAGTGCCCCCAGAGTTACTAATGCCCCCAGAGGTACTAATGCCCCCATTAGCGCCCTCCAGCAATATTAATGCCCCCATTAGTGCCACCCAGTAATAGTAATGCCCCCATTAGTGTCCCCCCAGAATAAATAATGCACCCCATTAGTACCCCCAGTAATAGTAATGCCCCCATTAGTGCCCCCCTTTTCTGTTTGTGGAGAGGTAAAGAGGTGGGGAAGGACCTATGATAACATCACTATCATGTGATCAGTGCAGGAGGGGGACAGAGCTCAGCAGTGGAGAGGCAAAGAGGTGGTGAAGGACCTGTGATGACATCACCAGCAGTTTTTGGTGCAGATTTTATACAGTTTTGCTGCAGATAAGAGTGAAATCCGCAGATAAAACCACAAACATAACTGATGTGATTTCTAAATCCACACGGAAAACATCTGCAAAGTGTGCACGAGATTTGTCTGATCCCATACACTGTGCTGGTTCTGTATTCCGCTACGTGTGCAGGTGTCTATAGTTTCCATTCAGTGTGTTGTTTCACCACTGTCCCAGGTATGATGTCCTCCTCTTGGGGGTGTGATGTCATCCTTCTGGGGGTATGTAAATCAAAAGAAAACCACGGAGACACCATCACATGTCTCAACAACGGTCAAACTAGCCAGGCCTTTCACCAGGAAGGAACAACCAAGGGAAGGGCAGTCTCCAAAAGGAAACCACCTATGCCAAAGCATGGTATCCATCCACAGACAGCTGTTTCGGGGTCAGTGTGGAGTAGGAATCTGGCTAGTGGGAGCAATGCCTAGTAGAAGATTATTTAAGAAAAGATGATTGACCTCAGGGAGATCAACCATCATGAGTCTCAACGTTGGTGAATCTACTAGACAGATTCCTACTCCACACTGATGAGGGGCAAATACCCCGAAACAGCTGTCTGTGGATGGATACCATGCTTTGGCATAGGTGGTTTCCTTTTGGAGACTGCCCTTCCCTTGGTTGTTCCTTCCCGGTGAAAGGCCTGGCTAGTTTGACCGTCGTTGAGACACGTGATGGTGTCTCCGTGGTTTTCTTTTGATTTGCATATTGCTTTTCCAGGGAGTCTTGTTTTAGATTCACCAACGTTGAGACTCATGATGGTGTCTCTGTGGTGATAATGGTTGATCTCCCTGAGGTCAATCATCTTTTCTTAAATAATCCTTCTGGGGGTGTGATGCCCTCCTTCTGATGATTTTAATGTCCTCCTTCTGGAGGTTTGATGTCCTCCTTCTGATGATTTTAATGTCCTCCTTCTGGAGGTTTGATGTCCTCCTTCTAGGTGTGTGATGTATTCCTTCTGATGGTTTCGATGTCCTGCCTTCTTGTGGTGTGAGGTCCTCCTTCTGGGGCTGTGATGCCCTCCTTCCGGGGGTGTGATGTCCTCCTTATGGGGTTGTGTTGGTGCTTGCTGGGGAGAGCTGGAAGTGCTCCGCTCATCGGGAGACGGGGAGTATAACTGATTAACACTAAAGTCTGTGCCATAGATTATGGCAGAAACAAGTAGGGAATGTTACGGGATATGAACTCAGAACTTCAGCAGAAACTTCCTTGAATATCTCGTGATCTGAATTACTGCTGTTGCTAATTTGCATTATATTTGTGCACACTTTGGATGCAGCAGTGAAGTCGCAGCAGAAGATAACAGAGTAAAATAAACCAAGAATTCCATCACATAAGTCAAATCCTGGTATCCTGGGACAAAAGGAAAAAGGACATGGAGCAGAATCGGCAGTGGAGAAACAGGTTACAGTTCAGTTTGGTCCTTTGATAGTAAAGGGTATTGGTCCAAATACTGCAGTATCACCTATGTTCATGCTGAATCCCCTGCTTCCATCAGAGATACAATTCTGTATGCTGCAGCCACCACTAGGGGGAGCACTCTGCATGCAGATTTATAGAGCTGGTATTGAGTTTAATGAGAGCTCCCCCTAGTGGTGACAGTCAGAAGGGATTTTATAATTTAACTCTGTGAAGGGAAGCAGGGGATTTAGGATTTAGAGTTCTGGTCCTGTAAATATACATGGTGCAGCTTTTGGACCAGAAAGGAAAAAACAACAAAGTCTGTAATATAATGACTCTCAAAACGTTCCCCTTGCGGTCCAGTGAGTGGACTATGCCGTAGTAGTGATAGACCATGTCATGTGGCTCCGTCCTCCATTGGCGATGGTGACTTGTGGTACTGATGTTAATCCATTGAGACCCCCGGAGCAGAGAGATGCTAGGAGTGACCACTGCAGGGGAAATGTATGACCAGCTGATGGCCGGATCTAGTGCACCTATACCCTTTAGCAACATCCATTGTGTCTGTGGAACTAAAAAGATTAATTTCAAGTGGACATGCCCTTTAAGTGTTTTCCCTCTACAGTATACCCTATCAGTTCTGAACATCAAAACTATACTAATCCCTGACTAAACAGTAATAAACCGCCCTGTACTACTGCGCCGACCTCATGATCCACATTACAAAGGTCACAAGTATTTACATACAGCGTGTCCATATCTTATCATGTATGTGGAGAAATGAGGAATAATGATCGAAACTCATCCTGGAGGGTAAAACGTCTATGATATATGAAAACAACAAGCAGCCTGCCCCATACTACTGTATCTATTATCTATCTATCATCTATCTATCTATCTATCTATCTATCTATCTATCTATCTATCTATCTATCTATCTATCATAACATAAGCTGTATGACTTAAGTTGAGAATTTAGCAGGTGTCACTTAGGCTACTTTCACATTGGCGGCACGGGTGTCCAGCAGGCTGTTCCAGCGGGTGAACAGCCTGCTGGATCCATGATGCCGCTAATCCATGTCTGCAGCTGGAACTACGCTCCGTCCCCATTCACTATAATGGGGATGGGCTGGAGTTCCAGTCGCAGTACGACAAACATGCAGAGAGGCAGCCGAACTAAAATTACAACATGTCGTAGTTTTAGTCCCACCGCCTCTCGGCATGTTTGCTGTGCTGCGGCGGCCGGAACTCCGTCCCGCGCAGTTCCAGCTGAAGACGTGGATTAGTGGCAGCACGGATCCGGCAGGCTGTTCACCCGCTGGAACAGCCTGCTGGACACCCGTGCCGCCAGTGTGAAAGTAGCCTAAGATCTGCTGATGATGACATTTTCAGCACCTAGCTCCAATCTGTGAGAGACGCATAAAAGCCACATTGAAAGCAAAGGTTTTTAGGTCCATGAAACATCAAATATCGGATCAAGTCATGTGGGATGATTGTGCGATGTCTCCTGTTCATCAGCATCCCAGTTATCACCACAAACTGAGAGGGACATAATCTTTGACCTGAGAAACCTTGGTTTATCGCTCCAGGAGATCACTCCTCGCCTAGGCCGAGATGTCAGCTCTGCTCACCGTTCCATGTGCCAGTGGTTGGGAGAACAATGAGGAACTGGAATGACAACAAGAGGAGCAGAGAGGAGAACCTCAACATGGAGAGAACATGTGACTAGAAGAAGTGGGAGTAGTGATCCCTTCTGTACTGCAGGTGGAATTGTCACATCCCAAGCCTAGGGCGGCAAACAGCGTCTACACAGATATCAGAAGACGTCTCCACGACATTGGGCTACGAACCAGACGTTCAGCTACAGGTGTCCACTGACCTCACCGCTCTCAAAGGTTGTCATGGTGCACAGCAAGACAGCACTGGAGGCTGTGATGGAGGTTTGTCCTCTTCAGAGATGAGTCCTGCTTTTCTCTCGGACACAATGATTGCTGGAGATTGGTCTGGAGACCACGTGGGCAACGTCATGAAGAAACCTTCACAAGGGAACGTCACACCGGTCCTACTCTAGGATTATGGTGTGGGATGATGTACAGTAGACGGACCCCTTTAGTCTTCATTTGAGGTACTGACAGTTTCGGCGTTACATTGATTTGGTCGAGGAACCATTGATCCGGCCATTTCTCGAAAGTGTCCCAGGAGCCGTTCATCAACAGGACATCAACAGGACAACACCAGGCCACATGTTGTTTGTGCTACTGTGAGCAGCCTGTGTGACCTAGATGGGCTCCTCTGGACTAGACACCGAGCACATCTGGGACGTCCAGTGGTCGGCAATTGCAAACAGAGCTGACAGCAGTGGATCTTGATGATTTGTGTGCCTACCTATCTATCTATCATGTACATAGGGTGCCAATCAGATACATGGAGGCTGTAGAGTCATGAGGTTCCCTCGGTCAGTATTACACATATGCTTTGACTATAGATTATATAGCAGCACCATATAACCATATAATTTATGACGTGTCCTGTATAATCTTCCAGGGACACTGTGTCGTGTTTATAATGTAAATCTCAGGGACAGAAGAATTTGCTGTGACTTGTGAATCTTATCTTGGTCCAGCCGCACCTGTGGTAACTACTGTTTACCTGACCTTATAGTGCACAGAGGGACGAGGTAAAGAAGATATTCAGGGATCTGGAGAGTCTCAGTTACTGGATTCATGGTAAGTGGAGTTTTGTTGATCATGGGAGGGGTTAAGTTGCTCATGGGTGGGGTTGATTTGAATATATCTTGTTTAGATGACCCACTGATTCTGGTCCTGATTATTGTGGCCTGGCATTGGTTGAAAGTATATGAAGGGTTTTCCAAGATTGGCCATCACTATCAGATCAGCTGGCGTCTGACATCTGCCGCCCCCTGTGAGCACCGCGGCCTCCTTGCAGCGCACCGACAGCATAGTCTGTTTAATAGCGGTTGTTCTTGGTATTACAGCTCATCATCATTCACTTAAATGGGGCTAAGCCATGTGACCGATCATCGTGACCTCACTGGCTTAGGAAGAAGCCTAAGCGCTCACTGGAACATCACAACTGATCGGCGGAGGTGCCAGGAGTTGGATCTCCACCAAAGAGGATAAGTCCTTCATATCAAAATCTTGGACCATGAAACATAGTCTACATTTTTCAAACCAGCACCTGGATCTGAATACTTTTGTAATTGCATGTCATTAAAAATGTAATATTTAAAATGAATAGCCAGTGAGCTATTCAATAAAATGTATCTGTAGAGCGCCACCTGCTGTTTGTTCTTTTTCCCTATTTCTTGTCCACCTCACTTAGCTGGTCGATCGTGCTCAGTTTAAATCTTCATCTGTCATCAGCCATATGTTCTGTGGCAGTTACAGGGAGAAAGCTGAAGCAGAAAGGACACGCCCCTCGAGCTGTCAGGCTGAAGATAATCTAGCAGAGCAATGAATGAGGAGATCTCTGGATCCATGTGAGGTACAGGGCTGGTTCTAGCTTTGTTAGAAAGAAGTTATCATGTTCTATATGATGTCTGATTTACATTTTTTACATCAATCGTGGCATAATTCCTTTAAGGTTATAAACCTAAGTCATTGCTATTTTTGTGATTTTTAGCTCTACATCCCGAGGACAACCTCCGACTACCACCATACAGTATGTGGCTGCTCCTATATTTGGCTTCTAAAGTATCTCAGGAACTTCTTTATGACCATAGTTTGAAGGGAAATTAATAGTGTTCTTCTAGAGACTGATTGTTACAGATCTGTTGCTGTAGAAAGGCAGGAGAGGCACAGCTTCTGTCTCTTCTGCCTTTTGAAAAGTCAAAGTTTCGTTAAAAAGAATAAAAATACAAAACAAATCCCTTTCGGGAATCCTTCTCCGCCATTATGGACTGAGGTGCTGCGGATAAGGAGTCCGGATTTCAATGTTTTATTTTCCTACTGCCCCTAAATGTTTTGCTGTCAGCACTCAAAGCTGCACTGAAATAGACAGTCCGGACTGCTGGAGAGTGGAGAACGGGGGGGCAGTAAGAAAACAAAAAATAGTGATCTGGACTCCTTATCGTGGATAACAGTCCAAGATCAGGGAGACAGTTTAAAGTTAGCTAGAGCTTTATCACTGGTGGGTTAGGATAGCAAGGTGGAGATGATTTGGGGCATAGTCCCCGAGGTAGTAGTCACACCCGGGCTCCAGGGCTTTAAGGGGCCCAAAGGTCTCTCAGCCACATCAAAGGACCCCAGTAATATCAATGGCCCACAGCACGGGAGGGCCCAGTTACAGAATTTGCTTTAGGGCTCAGGCACACGATCGTTGGCGTTTTGTGGTCCGCAAACCGGCCGTGTTCATTCCGCACTTTGCAAAACGGAACGGCCGGCCCCTAATAGAACAGTCCTATCCTTGTCCTTATTGCAGACAATAATAGGAGATGTTCTATTAGTTTGCGGAACAGACATATGGACACGGAGTCATTTCCGTTTTTTTGCTGCCCCATTGAAGTGAATGGTTCCGCATATGGGCCGCAAAAAACGGAACGGACATGGACAAAAATATACATTCAGATGCCTGAGCCCTTAGGGCCCTTGTGCATCAATTCTACTACAGTAATTAGCAGCTAGGAGGAGAAGAATCTGCTGTGATTGAAAGGCAGGGGAGACACAGATTCTGCATTTCCTGCTTCTCCAAGATATAAAACTGTGCAAAAGACCAATATATACGTCAATAACAGAATCAACCCTAAACATTTTTACTTTCTAAATCTTTACTTTGACTAAATTTGCTAAAACGGAGGGAACCAAGCCGAGAGGTCTCTACTAGGGATTTGTTAGCATTAAACCTTTTTTGTGTATTGTACATTTTTTTTTTGTTATCCCCTAAATATTCACGGGATACAGACAAGACGCAGCCCGTACCTTACAGCAGGGTAGATGCCGAGGTGCATTGTGGGAACCCGTCTGCAGCTGCGTTAAATAGGCTTAATCACCGTGAGACTGTCACTTACATTAGACCGCCCAGTAATGAATAGAACAGGGTTTTGTTATAGGATTAAATCGCAACGCACTGCAAAGTGATGGAAATATGACATATACTATAGTAACAACACCCCAGCTGAAGTCATCTGAGGACAAGGAACAGTAACTCCAATTATCTCCAAAAATAAAAAATGAAGTAAATTATTTCTTAAAGGGGTTCTCCCATGATAAATGTAAAAAATGAAAATCAGACATCATATAGTACATATAGTACAAAGCTAGAACCAGCCCTGTACCTCACATGGACCCAGAGATCTCATTTATTGCTCTGCTAGATTTATATCAAGCTGACAGCTCAAGGAGAGTGTCTTTTCTGCTGCAGCTCAGGGGGCGTGTCTCATCTCTACCTATCACAGCTCAGGGGGCGTGTCTCAGCTCTACCTATCACAGCTCAGGAGGCGTGTCTCAGCTCTCCCCATCACAGCTCAGGAGGCGTGTCTCAGCTCTCCCTATCACAGCTCAGGAGGCGTGTCTCAGCTCTCCCTATCACAGCTCAGGAGGCGTGTCTCAGCTCTCCCTATCACAGCTCAGGAGGTGTGTCTCAGCTCTCCCTATCACAGCTCAGGAGGTGTGTCTCAGCTCTCCCCATCACAGCTCAGGAGGCGTGTCTCAGCTCTCTCCATCACAGCTCAGGAGGTGTGTCTCAGCTCTCCCTATCACAGCTCAGGAGGCGTTTCTCAGCTCTCCCTATCACAGCTCAGGAGGCGTGTCTCAGCTCTCTCCATCACAGCTCAGGAGGCGTATCTCAGCTCTCCCTATCACAGCTCAGGAGGCGTGTCTCAGCTCTCCCTATCACAGCTCAGGAGGCGTGTCTCAGCTCTCCCTATCACAGCTCAGGAGGCAGTTGAAGGATGAAACTGAGCACGTGCAACCATCTCAATGACCAGGTCAAAGAAATTTAAAAAAAAAACAAGCAGCAGGTGGCGCTGTACAGATACATTTTATTGAATAACTCAGTAGCTATGCTAAATTTTTAATTACATGCAATTACAAAAGTATTTAGACCCAGGTGCTGGTTTGAAAAGCCCCTTTAAAGGGGTTTCCAGGATTAGAAAACAGGGCTGCTTCCTTCCAAAACAGCTCCTCCCCACAGGTCGTGTGTGGTATTGCAGCTCAGCTCCATTCAATTTTATGTGCTAAACTGCAACATCAGACCAGAGAGCAGAGCTGGGAATGTCATAAATACCCCTTTAAAACATCTGACCTGTTTTTTTTTTCTTTTTAAAAGGGTTCAAAATTCTGCAATACTCAATTTCATACTATATCTTTATCCTGGACAGAGCTCCAAATCTCCTGCATAGCGATAGAGATGTAATAAAATGTTAGCTGCCAGTAGCCACCACTAGAGGGAGCTCACCGCACAGCTTGAACTCAGTAATAGCAGAGTAACCTCCAGGGCTCCCTCCAGTGGTGACAATTTTTTATTCTGTTTCTGTGGGGAATTCGGAACTCTGGATTTAAAAAATTCGAGCTCTGGCCGTCGTGGATCAGGACAGAATTGTAGACCTGGCATAGCATGAGTGGGCTACAGCGCCCCCTACTAGATAATCCAGTTTACGTTTAGGATGTAGTTAAATAAGAAAGAATAATGGACTGAATAAAAATATTTAAAATATTTTTATTTCTTTAAAAAAGTATCGGAATCTAGTAAAAAAAATCAAGTAAATATTAGGAATTTCTTGTGCATTGTACATTGTTTTTCATGACTTTTGGATAATTATCGGAGGTCATTATGAATGCGGCGATTAGAGTCACATTAATGAGCAGGAATCACGGTGTCCGCGGGGAGAGGTCGCTATACGAAGGTCAGGTGTTGCTCGGCCGGTATGTTATAACGGGCTTTGTGTTCCTCGAAGAGTTCCGAGAGTTTCTCCATGTAGAGCTTGTGCAGGAGGTTCACCTCCTCGTTGGACGGGTGCAGATTTTGCGTCACTGGAATGGGCTTCCCAACTGCGAAAGCAAAGAAGTGCACATTATATACCGCACAGCGATACAGGGCGATATTATATATATAAACTGATATATGGTAGGAGAGGAGGCACACCACAGAACCGCAGTGTATCAGCAGACTGATCGTCATGGAAAGTGCTGAGTGTGAGTGGACATTAGGACAATTATACGGTGCTATTAATACCGCCCTGCGGTCAGACAACCTGTGTAATAGTATCTGATAGGACACTGTGTGCAATGCACCGTTTGTTTACCGCATTAGTCCCGGCCATTATACATCCGCCCTGCGTCCGGCTCATCTCATGGAGGCCTCTTCTGCTCATTAACCTCTCCTTAGTCATGTGACTTATTGCTTAAATTGCTCCTGTTGGCAAATGGAGCGCGCCGCCATCCCTTCCGCCTCATTGGGCGACACTTGTCGCCGTCCTGTTATAGAGACTCAGACATCATCAATTATTCGAATGTTTTCCTACAGATCAGCAGGAGACATTGTGACGCCTCAGCACCCAGCGTTGGACTGGTCCAGCAGACGATCCTCCGCCGGGCCCCCGTTTCTGATACCAGACTGGGCCCCAAAGATCCAAGGGAAAAAAAACATCTGGAGCCAATAACTTGCAATAGGATCTAGGTCTATGAATCAAAGTCGCTTAGACTTTATTGATGATACCAGGTTTGGGAACCAAGAATAGTTTCCTCTGGTGGGACCAAGGAATCCCAGTCAGACCCTTCTGGCACTGGTGAGGCAAAAGTCTAGACGCCCCCTTTTAACTGGTGCAATTTGTAGAAACTGGACGTCTCATGTATGAAAGTATTACTTAGAGGGAGGCTCCATTATTTGGTGGAGGAAACGTTTTTGGCCAACATTTGGAAGGCGGCCATATTGAATTCAGCCCAGAATTTTCTAGTGGGAAGGGCGTCATGTGACATATAATTTTTGAATAGAATTTACTCAGAAATACACTGGAAGTGTCAATTTTGGACTTTTTTTTTACCTGTTCGGGAGTTAAATAAGGTCAATGTTTCCTAAAGTACCTTACATGATGGTTTCATGTGTCCACCATTCTGTAATGTTTCATCCAGCCTTTGTGAACACGTGGAGGAACCGCAGGTGATACTTCCCAGCACTGCAGGATTCACCATTCCAGGTGAGCCATATTGGTATATGGGGAACTGGTATCATTTCCAAGACATTTCTGCTGATGACCTATCCCCTGGATGGGTCATCAGTATCTGATCGTGGGGGTCCGACACCCGAGACCCCCGCCGTTCAGCGGTTTGAGTAGGCACCAGCGCTCTCCCAGTAGCTCCGCAGCCTTCTCTCAGCTCACCAAGAACAGTGCTGTCCATTTGATAGTGGCTGTGCTTGGTATTGCAGCTCAGCCCCATTCACTAGGGCATGTGACTGAAGAGTGTAACATCACATGACCAAGGAAAATCTGGAGAAGGCTGCGGCACTACTGCGAGGGCCAGTACCTTCTCAGACAGCTCATCTGAGGGGGTTCCGGTTGTTGGACCCCCACCAATCAGGTACTGATTACCTATCAAATTGACAGGTCAGCAGTAAAAAAAAGTTTCCGACGAAAACCCCTTTAATGGTGACAGGTGCCTCCGGATATTACAGGATACCACATTCCCATCGGAGCTCAATGAGAACGGTGGCTTTCAGCAAGACCGCACACCCCCGTACTTTGCTGTGGCTGTCCGCAGGCGGCTGGATGTGCGATTCTGTTGTCCCTGGATTGTGCGTGGAGGACCAAGAGAATGACCCCCAGGGTCACTGGGTGTAAAACAATATAATCGTTGAGCCATTTCCGTCTCTGATCCGTTCTTTTAGATGGAAATAAAAGGACTACATGCAGGACGGATCCCAGACGGAAATGTTCTTAAACGGATGCCGAACGCGCAACAGGATCCGTTTTTTTTTCTTGTCTTGTGACGAATCACAGGAACGGAAAATGAAACTGAGACGTGATCTCTCCCTTAGAACCCCTTAAAGACCGGACCTATTTCCATTTTTACATTTTGGATCTTTCCTCCTCATGTTCCAATAGTCATAACTTTTTTTATTTTTCTGTTCACATAGCTATATGAGGGCTTATTTTTTGCGGGACAAGATGCATTTTTTAATGCCATCATTTAATTTACCATGTCTTATATTAGAAAACGGGAAAAAAATTCTTTGTGTGGCAAAATTGAAAAAAACAAACAAAAAAAAACAGAATTCTGCCAAGGTTTTTGGGGTTTTGACATCACAGCATTCACAATGCACTACAAATGACCTGACGTCCTTATTCTGCGGCTCAATACGAATGCGGCAATACTAAACTTGAATAGTTTTTTTCTGTTTTACTACTTTAAAAGAAATAAAAACCTTTGGAAAAATCTAAATTTTCTTTGCGTCGCTATATTCTGACAGCCATAACTTTTTTGTATTTTGGTTTACAGAGCTGTTTGAGGGCTTGTTTTTTATTGTTTTTATTGGTAACATTTTTGTAGCATGTAAGACTTTTTGATCATCAATTTTTTTTGGGGGGACAAGATGACAAAATATGGCAAATTGCGTGTTTTTCTTTTTCTTTTTCCGTTCCGGTGTTTAATTTTCAGGATTTTTAAAAAATATTTTAATAGTTCAGACATTTTTGGATGCAGCGATACCCAATATGTTAATTTTTTTTATTGTTTATATATTTTTATATGTAAAATTGGGAAAGGGGATGATTTCAACTTTTAATATATTGGTGTTTTATTTTAATTTTTTAAAAACATTTTTCACTTTTTTTTTATAATTATTAGCCCCCTTAGGCCCCTTTCACACAAGCGTGTCCGGATTTGGTCCGGATGCGTTCAGGAAAATCCGCACGCATCCGCACCAAATCCGCATGCAATTGCAGTCAGTTTTGACTGCGATTGCGTATGTTCTTTCAGTTTTTTCCGCGCGGGTGCGAAGCGTTTTGATGCGTTTATCACGCGCGTGCGAAAAAACTGAATGTTTACAAACAACATCTCTTAGCAACCATGCATTAAAACCTTGTGTGCGAATGAAATGCGATTTTCACGCAGACCCATTCACTTCAATGGGGCCAGTTCTGTGTGAAAAACGCAGAATATAGAACGTGCTGCGTTTTTCACGCAACGCAGAAGTGATGGTTGAAAAAAAACGCTCATGTGAAAAGCCCCATTAAAATGAATGGGTTAGGATTCAGTGCGGGTGCAATGCGTTCGCATCACGAATTGCACCCGCGCGGAAATCTCGCCCGTGTGAAAGGGGCCTTAGGGGCCTAGTACATGGGATCTTTTGATCCCCTCTCCTATTCCACCCTGATAGAGATCTATTAGGCCCCTTTCACATGGGCGATGTTTCCGCGCGGGTGCAATGCGTGATGCGAACGCATTGCACCTGCACTGAATCCTGACCCATTCATTTTAATGGGGCTTTTCACATGAGCGTTTTTTTTCACGCATCACTTCTGCGTTGCGTGAAAAACGCAGCATGTTCTATATTCTGCGTTTTTCACGCAGAACTGGCCCCATTGAAGTGAATGGGTCTGCGTGAAAATCGCATTGCATCCGCACACAAGTGCGGGTGCAATGCGGTTTTAACGCATGGTTGCTAAGAGATGTTGTTTGTAAACATTCAGTTTTTTCGCACGCGCGTGATAAACGCATCAAAACGCTTCTCACCCGCGCGGAAAAAACTGAAAGAACATACGCAATCGCAGTCAAAACTGACTGCAATTGCGTACGGATTTGGTGCGGATGCGTGCGGATTTTCCTGAACGCATCCGGACCAAATCCGGACACGCTCGTGTGAAAGGGGCCTTAGGGTGAATAGGATTTCTACACTATCCCTGCCAAGCTGTGCCTCGTGCATAGCCCAGTATGGAGAAAGCCATGACAGGCCTGGAGTGCTTCAATAGCGTCTAGACTGCCATGCCAACTGATTGGAGCCTTGCGATTTCATTGCTGGGGCCTGATTGGAAGGAAGAGGAAGCCGCATCCCTCTGCCTTCACTCACAGGTGCTGCAATCAGTGTTGATCCCGGCACCTGAGGGGTTAAATGACAGGGGCGGCGCGATCGCTGCTCCCTGTTAGTGTGGCCGGGTGCCAGCTGTATGATACGGCCCACTCCATACACGCGCAAACTCATATATAGGGTGTCATGGGTTAAGGGGTTAAAACTCTACAGCGCCCCCTACTTACCAACTGTGTTGATCGGCTTTCTATATGGTATGAGGCCAAAGCTGTACTGAAAGACCCCTCGGGCGTGGAACAGAGGGAGGGCTACCCCCATGACTTTTTGGAGCTTCTCCTGGATCGCTCTTAGCAGTGATCCCCTCGGGTTTTCCACTTGGTCAAAGAGGTCGTTTTCTCCGAATGAAAAAGATGGAACCAGGTGAGCCCTGAAGACAGATAGTAACCAGTGTCAGACTGAAGGTTTATTTCGATTATCGATTATATCATTTTTAATTCCCTGTCAATTGTCACAAAGTTTTCACAATTTTACCAATGGAAACAGTCAGCAAGCTTGCTGACAGACATGCCCCTGACAGCTTAGCTGCTTTGTTTTTTTTCAACATCAGATGACTGTACTGACATTGTAACATACTCCATGACTGCATTCACAGTCCTGACAATTGGCACTGGAAACAGTCAGCAAGCTAATTAGCACACACCCCTAACAGCCTACCTGGCCTCCTCTATTACAGAGGGACTGGTTTCAGATTACTAAAGTCAATACTTCCCAGAATGCAAATCGTCAGAACAAGCTCTGTGCAGACACTGAACAAGCAAGGTATACTGAGAGATTTAAGCTCAGAAGCTGAAGAATTGTGAATATAGCTCTAAAAATAATAATAAAAAAAAGATATCTGAAATTACCCATTTTCAATGGCGAGTCTAATAAATCCTTTCCTGTTTTTCAGCAATATGGTACAAGCACCAGGTCGAGCATCCAAGGCTTCCGGGGCTCCGCCCACTGCGATGACTAACGCGGTTCCACTTTTCTTTTGTTTCAGCACGTAGGTAGCGCTTTCCTTGTCAGACGGGATCAATCCTGAAGGATATCAATGTTTTTTTAAAGAATATTTCAATAATATGGTTATTAATGACGCCGATATCAGCCGATCAGAACTTGGTCCAGTTTTCAACCCTTGCCCTGTATCTAAATATCTTGGCATTGGCTCGCTGGTGCCCACTTGACATTGAGCAGCCGGGTCACATGTCCTAACAGGCCCCGCCTCCCAGCCATGCCCCTGTGATCGATTTGATCAGTCATTACCTCGAATTTTCAGAATGTAAATTAGATAAAATAAGATTCACCAACTCCAAGGGATTGGTCCATCAATTCTGATAATAAATATGAGATACACTAATAGTCACTCGTCCGATATAGTACTTACCACCACACATAATGTAGTCCCTGAAAAATGGTGCCCGGAACCAAAGTGGTAACATAAGGAGGTACGGACTAATCCCCGGGTACAGGTCAGGAAATCCGGTGGCTTCTGTGCAGAAGTTCGTGAAACCTCCAACGATGAGGACCCCATGTGGATGGACACCAATAATGTAGTTCTTACTTGGATCCAAATCTGCTGTTTTAATCAACTGCAAAATACACAGAATCCTACTTAAAGGGAATGTCCACATCTGAGTAGAATTAATGTAGAAATAACATGAAGTCACCGAGTACATACATTACATTACTTATCCTGTACTGATCCTGAGTTACATCTTGTATTATACTCCAGAGCTGCACTCACTATTCTGCTGGTGCAGTCACTGTGTACATACATTACATTACTTATCCTGTACTGATCCTGAGTTACATCCTGTATTATACTCCAGAGCTGCACTCACTATTCTGCTGGTGCAGTCACTGTGTACATACATTACTTATCCTGTACTGATCCTGAGTTACATCCTGTATTATACTCCAGAGCTGCACTCACTATTCTTCTAGTGCAGTCACTGTGTACATACATTACTTATCCTGTACTGATCCTGAGTTACATCCTGTATTATACTCCAGAGCTGCACTCACTATTCTGCTGGTGCAGTCACTGTGTACATACATTACTTATCCTGTACTGATCCTGAGTTATATCCTGTATTATACTCCAGAGCTGCACTCACTATTCTGCTGGTGCAGTCACTGTGTACATACATTACTTATCCTGTACTGATCCTGAGTTACATCCTGTATTATACTCCAGAGCTGCACTCACTATTCTGCTGGTGGAGTCACTGTGTACATACATTACTTATCCTGTACTGATCTTGAGTTACATCCTGTATTATACTCCAGAACTGCACTCACTATTCTGCTGGTGGAGTCACTGTGTACATACATTACTTATCCTGTACTGATCCTGAGTTACATCCTGTATTATACTCCAGAGCTGCACTCACTATTCTGCTGGTGCAGTCACTGTGTACATACATTACTTATCCTGTACTGATCCTGAGTTACATCCTGTATTATACTCCAGAGCTGCACTCACTATTCTGCTGGTGCAGTCACTGTGTACATACAGACCTGTGAACGATTTCTAAAACTAATCCCTAGACAGTGCCTAAACTCAGAGGGTTTTTTCTGGGAGTACAATATTGATGACTTATCTCCAATATCAGATTGGTAGGCGGTCCACCGATCAGCTGTTTGAAGATGCCACGGTGATCAGGTGAGCGCCACGACCTCTTAACGTCACTTTCATTGGTCACATGGCGTATATGCCGCCTAGTCCTATGATAGTGACCGGACTTGGACTGCAATACCAAGCACAGCCTCTGTATCATGTGTGGCGCTGTGCTATAAGGTGGGCACAACATCTCCAGCGAGCAGATCGGCAGGGGTGCCGGGGATCAGAACCAACCAATCGGATACTGGTGAGAAAACGCCTTTAAACAGCAAAATGTCCGGAGTATGGAAGGGCGTGAAAAGAGCTCCTTTCCTGTGCGGCAAATGGCGTGCCCCTCTGCTCAATAGAAGCCCCCCTGCATTGACCTGGCTGGACATTTCTGCTCCGAGTAGTGGCGCAAGCGCAGGGGCTCTGCTGCTGCTTCCATGGGAATGCAGATGGCGACTGTGCATGCGCTGCTACACCTCTGGGTACCCGGTAAGGTAAGGCCCCATCAATTAAGCAGGAGTGGGGAGTAGCTACAGCAGCTGTGCAAGCCCCTCGCTGCTCAAGCAGTCTGTTTTTATGGCCGAATCAATTCGTATGAAACCACTTCCAGCATATTCTATAAAGGGAAAGTTCGCCATTCTTCCGTTATCCGGTACAAGAAGGGCTCTGTGTTTCGTGGCCCACCAAGAGTGAACCCTGATTTTGCCGAATCAGCAAATGGTTCTCAATGCCATGATTTAGCCTAAACCCGGAGAATTACTCCCGGAGAAAGTGTTGGGCAATGCTGTGGTTTGTCTCCAGAACTGAGATGGTTAACCTCGTCATGTCCTCATCGATTTCACCCTGAACTTGGGTCTCTCGGGGTCAAATGTTTGTTATTGCTGCTCTAAACCGGTTGTACTGAAAGCATGAAAATAACCGCCCCCTGGCGCTACGCCGCGGCAGCCCAATAAGTAACATATACAAAACAAAACATCTCGCCCTATCCCCCACCACACGCTGAGCAGAGGGCTCGTACGGAAGTGGCGGTGTTACCCATCACAACCAATCAGATCCCAGCTTCTACTGTATTTGTCCGGTTTTGTTTTTAAAGTAATCGAGGGATCTGATTGGTTCCCACGGGCCAATGTTTTCTTTGGTCCAGGAGAGGAACTGAGATAAGGATCCTGTACTGATCCTGAGTTACATCCTGTATTATACTCCAGAGCTGCACTCATTATTCTGCTGGTGCAGTCACTGTGTACATACATTACTTATCCTGTACTGATCCTGAGTTACATCCTGTATTATACTCCAGAGCTGCACTCATTATTCTGCTGGTGCAGTCACTGTGTACATACATTACTTATCCAGTACTGATCCTGAGTTACATCCTGTATTATACTCCAGAGCTGCACTCACTATTCTGCTGGTGCAGTCACTGTGTACATACATTACTTATCCAGTACTGATCCTGAGTTACATCCTGTATTATACTCCAGAGCTGCACTCACTATTCTGCTGGTGGAGTCACTGTGTACATACATTACATTACTTATCCTGTACTGATCCTGAGTTACATCCTGTATTATACTCCAGAGCTGCACTCATTATTCTGCTGGTCAGTCACTGTGTACATACATTACTTATCCTGTACTGATCCTGAGTTACATCCTGTATTATACTCTAGAGCTGCACTCACTATTCTGCTGGTGCAGTCACTGTGTACATACATTACTTATCCTGTACTGATCCTGAGTTACATCCTGTATTATACTCCAGAGCTGCACTCACTATTCTGATAATACTGCTCATGTGGTACTAGATAACAGCGCGATACAGTGCCAATATAATAATAATGCAATATGGCAGCTACATAATAGTGCCATATAGTGATCTCATAACAGAGCCCTATTGGTCCAATATAATGTGCGATATACTGACTATGTAATACTGTCATACACATAACAGAGCCTTACTGGGCTAATATAATACTGGGATACATTGAGCACATAACAGAGCCAATATAATGCTGCAATAATAGTGACTACGTAATAGTGCCATATAGTGAGCACATAACACAGCCCTACTCTGCCAACATAATACTACAATATCGTGACACAAGAGCACCAAAAGATCAGTGCTACGTGGTGGTCAACTAATAAGGTCCAACAGTTCGTGAATAGGACCACAGTGGATACCACAACGTAAATTTGGACCATGGTGAGTACAGGAGGGTGTGGACCCTGGGGCACTCTGTCACCTGACTGTTCCTATACATGACATCGTAGCAGTAATATCTAGAACCTTAGAAGAAAGCCCGCGGGTGATCCGCTGAGCGCCCCAGGATCGGCTCCTGTAACCCATATGGCCACTCAAGGAGCTGCTCTCGGCAGTGACCTTCTGCCCTGCTATGGTCCATATGGGAGAAAAAACATGATTTAAAATACAAATGCAATAAATCTGAGGGGAAAAAAGAACAAAAAAGTAGCAAAAACATCACAATTCCATCAGCAATGCTGCCAGTATTCATATTCCATCATACCGCTATATGTAGCTGCTGTTTGCAGCTTTAGCAGAACCGGAGGAGAAGAATATCTTTCTGTGTTAATCAAAAAAAACATTATCTGGAAGCAATTAGATAAAAGTCACAAAATACAGAAAGAGGATCAATACGATCGGATCAGCCGGGCGCTTACCACGCGGAGTAATGGCTGTAATCTAATCTAATTACCGCCCCTCCCCCCCGAGTGCCATCTGTAACCACACGTCCATGCACTCACTTCTTTGTACTGTGCCGAACACAACCGTAGTTGGCCATTTTGGACTCGTGGACTCCATTGGTCACTCGGTGGCGCATCTTCTGTTTTTTCGCCTTTACCTACTACGTGACGCCCCCTGCGCTAAAGTCGGATGCCGTACGACAGCCCACGTGCATTTCCATTTATGTAACGGAATACATAACGCCTCTAAAAATGCGGAGCCGTGAGTTTCGTAATGATCCATTAGGCACAGTGTGGCGGAGTGTACTAGATGGCGGTATTGTATAACATAATGGTTTCTTTGTGAGTCTCGTATGGGACGGTTTATTCTGAAGGAAATCTGCTTTTTATATCTCCTCTAATAAATTACAGTTAATTTGCCATAAAAACATTAAAAAAAAACTTGAGTTGGAAGTTTCAATTCCTCTCCATTCCTCCAAGCTTTCTGCTTGCTGTCACTGAACGGAAACAGACTTAAAGGGGTATTCCCATCTCATACATGTAGTTTGTACAGTTAGATATAGCCATACCAGTATTATCACTAATAGAATGTATTTATATAAAATGTACCGTTTAGAAGATTTCCCTATTTGTATATCCATTGTCCCACACACATCAGTCAGGCCGTTGCCCCCGGTTACGACCACCGCGGCCATGTAGTAGTGGAGGCCGGCTTGCTCCTGTTCATACCCGCTCTGAGGTAACTGCTGTATTGTGAACGCACATTGCATGAGCATGCGGAGACACATCTTAGGGTACTTTCACTTCTGCGGTTTGGACGCTACCAGTGCAAAACACTATGTTCAGGATCCGTCCAAAACGCAGACTTTATAAACGGATCCTGCTCCATAGAGATGAACTGATCTTGGAACAGGATCCGTTTCTCTGCGTTTTGGAAGCGCAGACAAAAATGCTACAACCCTAAGACGTGTCTCCTCATGATCATGTAATGTGCGTTCACAATACAGCAGTTACCTCAGAGCGGGATTGAACAGGAGCAAGCCAGCCACCACTACTACATGGTAACCAGGGGCAACGGCCTGACTGATATGTGTGGACAATGGATATACAAATAGGGAAATCTTCTAAACGGTACATTTTATATAAATACATTCTATTAGTAATAATACTGGTATGGCTATATCTAACTATACAAACTACATGTGTGAGATGGGAATACCCCTTTAAAGGGGTTATTCCCATCTTAGACAATGGGGGCACATCGCTAGGATATGCCTCCATTGTCTTATAGGTGCAGGTTCCACCGCTGGGACCCGCTCCTATATCAAGAATGGAGCCCCAAAAGTGAAGGAAGGCGCACTGCACATGCGCAGCCGCCCTCCATTCATTGCTATGGGGCCGCCGAAAATAGCCAAGCGCTGGCTCGGCTACTTCTGTCGGCTCCATAGAAATGAATGGGAGCTGTGGCTGCGCTTGCACGGTGCGTTCCCATTCATTTCTACGGGAGCAGCGGTGGTGGCCGACGGCAGGAAACCAGGCACAGCGCTCCCCACTCCGATCTCGATATAGGTGCAGGTTCCAGCGGTGGGACCGGCACCTATCCTAGCGATGTGCCCCCTTTGTCCAAGATGAGAACACCCCTTTAATACTGCCACCCAGTTGAGGGTTTGTTTAGGCCCATTCACACAGTGCTTTTTTTTTTTCCTGCCAAATTTTGCCGCAGACACGCTCACCGAAATTCCACCTCCCGTTGTTTTCAATGGAAGGCAGCACTGAAGATCTTGGAGCACCTATGACCGTGGCTAGAGGGGGCGTGTCCCTTGTGGTATTTTCCCGTCTTTCTTTACTGCTAAATTTTGCCGCTGAACCCCCCCCCCATCCGAAATTTATCTGGCGGCCTCTTCCTTTCTACCTCCCATTCATTTCAGAGCTGAAGATCTTGGAGCGGCCACAGCCATACCAAAAAGGGGCGTGTCCCTTGTGGTCACGACATTAAACCACAGCTCCCGATCTTCATCGCTGCCTCCCACTGAAAAGAATAGGAGGTAGAAAGGAGGAGAATTTTGGCGGGGGTGTCAGTGGCAAAATTTAGCCGTAAAGAAAGATGCCAGAAGAATTTCGGCATTAGCGGCAAAAAAACACGTCCCTTCTTGGCACGGTCGTGGCCGTTCTAATATCTTTAGCGCTGCCTCCCAATGAATAAGAGGTAGAGAAGGGGGGAGTGGGTGTCCACCCCAAAATTGAGCCGGAGAAGAAAATGCTATGGTTCCAGGTGGATACATTATAACTGCGCTGATACATTGTAACAAACGATCAGGAGATTGGTGCTGCCCATGTGCTTGGCTCACAGAGAATTGGCTAGACTTGATACAATGTAACATTAGGACATGGCTATAAATGAGAATCTTCTCATTCGCTGACAGCAAGCAGAGTCAGTGAAAATGATGAGGATTTGGAGTATTTTCGGAGTATGATCGGGCCGGACGTGTCCTCAGCTTTTTCTAGGAAAGGTGTATCCCAGGTGAAGTCGTAAACCGCAGGTGAGCTCCAGGTCGGCACATGATGTCCTACAGATAAGATAGAGGGGGGTAGCGGTGATCTTGGCAATCGCGGCCGTGTCCCGGTCACTGATTGAACGGAGGCGCTCCTCGCGGCGGTTAATCATTGCCCCCCGGTTACGGCTTCTACGACCTTGAACTCCAGGAAAACCCCGGGATAAACATGTTTTTCCTCCGGGTCCGGCAGACGATTAATATTTGACCTTCACATGTATTGTTATTATTGCTGCGTACAGGAAGGGGCGTGTACACAGTAGAGGGGCCCCTAGAGCTAGCACCACAAAGGGGCCCCCGCTGAGCTACAACATCGCTGTGATTTCAGAGATGCTGGGGCTTGTGGTTCCGCATTTTAGAGTCTGGACCGGCCCCCGCGCTACTAAGAGACTTTCTAAGAGACATTGTGTCCCCATTCCCCATCATTTTCAAGATCTCTGCTTGCTGCCAGCGAATGGAAAGAGTCTTGTTTACATCCAGAGGTTGAAAACCAGTCCTGACCTAAGGACCTCTCACAGCTGGGGGGTTTGTTACCGTTGTATCCAGTCTAATGAATCCTCTTGGAAGTAAACACATCGTGACACTATTTGCTACAATGTATCAGTCCTGAGTGAAGACTGTAACAAACCCTCAGCTTTGGGAAATCCAGATCTTACAGATGTGATACTGGTGTTAAAGTAGCTATCTATAACCAGTGTTGCTTCAGTTGCTGGTTAAGATCTCTGCTTGCTGTCAGGGAATGGAAGCATGTACAGTGGATTTAACGTTGAACTGTAGCCGGTGACCGTCATTTTGTTATTTTTCATTGCAGGCGCTGTGTTTCGGATGTACTGTACCTTTCAGACTGTAGTGCTGACCACCTGTCTTGGCGGAGGTCCGGATTGCACCTACAGGTGCTGTAGCGTTGTGCCGCAGGGCTTGCATCCTATATGGGGCCAGGTCGTCCTATATGGGGCCAAGTGATCATAAGAGCCTCTTAAAGAGATGGCATGTACTCCTTGGCACCCATGACACCCATGGCATAGGGATGAGAGCCGAGGAGACTGGGAGTTAAAAACCTCAGCTGTACGAATCCTTGTCTCCTGGCTGACGGTTTACATTCCCTGACAGCAAGCAGAGATCTTGCTAGTGATGAGGGATTGAAACACAAAGTCCATTCCACGTGGGCCCTATTAGGGCACAGATTTGGGGCCGCAGGTTAGATGCCCCCGGGGGCCGGTCTCGCGCTCCCCTCTTGGCGTTTCTCACCTCTAACATCTGACCTTTCCCCGTCCGCCGAGGACAGCGGCCATTCGCAGTCTTATTCTCGCAGGACATATGTTTTGCTGGGTTTAACACCTATGGATTAGACTTATGGATTATATAGTTGATCTAAACTCAGTCATTATGGATTACAGATGGGAAGCGTTACCATGACGATGTCGGCGCCGTCCCTAAAACTAGTGGCTATTTACTAAGGTGCCTAAGACAATTCCGTGGATTTCAGATGGAAAATGAGAGTGATGGGCTGGAAGACGAGCTGAGGGGCTCGGGGATCGGCTGTTTCGAGCGAGTTATAAGACAGAATGACTGCTGACATTGTAGAAGACGTGGAGTGCAGCACAGCTCTCCTCACTACTGCCACCTATAGGGGACAATTCTGTGAATCAGTGACTAGGTGAGATGTCATATGAACAACCTCAAGAAACGTGCCGATTCTCCTACCGGATATCAAACTACAGGGGAGATTAAGGAAATGTTGCATATCTTATTATGTTACTATATTATACCCCAGAGCTTCACTCACTATTCTGCTGGTGAAGTCACTGTGTACATACATTACATTACTTATCCTGTACTGATCCTGAGTTATATCCTGTATTATACTCCAGAGCTGCACTCACTATTCTGCTGGTGCAGTCACTGTGTACATACATTACTTATCCTGTACTGATCCTGAGTTATATCCTGTATTATACTCCAGAGCTGCACTCACTATTCTGCTGGTGCAGTCACTGTGTACATACATTACTTATCCTGTACTGATCCGAGTTACATCCTGTATTATACTCCAGAGCTGCACTCACTACTATTCTGCTGAGTGAGTTACATCCTGTTTATACAAGCTGACTCACTATTCTGCTGGTGCAGTCACTGTGTACATACATTACATTACTTTATCCTGTACTGATCCTGAGTTACATCCTGTATTATACTCCAGAGCTGCACTCACTATTCTGCTGGTGCAGTCACTGTGTACATACATTACTTATCCTGTACTGATCCTGACATCCTGTATTATACTCCAGAGCTGCACTCACTATTCTGCTGGTGCAGTCACTGTGTACATACATTACTTATCCTGTACTGATCCTGAGTTACATCCTGTATTATACTCCAGAGCTGCACTCACTATTCTGCTGGTGCAAGTCACTGTGTACATACATTACATTACTTATTACTGATCCTGATGTATTATACTCCAGAGCTGCACTATTAACTATCCTGTACTGATTCCTGAAGTTATATCCTGTATTATACTCCAGAGCTGCACTCACTATTCTGCTGGTGCAGTCACTGTGTACATACATTACATTACTTATCCTGTACTGATCCTGAGTTACATCCTGTATTATACTCCAGAGCTGCACTCACTATTCTGCTGGTGCAGTCACAGCGTACATACATTACTTATCCTGTACTTGATCCTGAGTTACATCCTGTATTATACTCCAGCTGCACTCACTATTCGCTGCAGTCACTGTGTACATACTACTTCTGATCCTGAGTTCATCCTGTTATTATACTCCAGAGCTGCACTCACTATTCTGCTGTGCAGTCACTGTGTACATTACTTATCCCTGATGATCCTGAGTTACATCCTGTATTATACTCCAGAGCTGCACTCACTGTTAGGCTTCATTCACACGTCCGTATGTGTTTTGCAGACCGCACATGGCCGGCTCTATAATAGAAATGCCTTTTCTTGTCTGTGGCTACGGACAAGAATAGGACATGTTCTATTATTTTGTGGGGCCACGGACCGGAAGTGCGGATGCGGACGGCACACTATGTGCCGTCTGCATCTTTTGCGGCCCCATTGGAAATGAATGGGTCTGGGGATGTGTGAATGGACCCTTAGTAAACACTAAGCACACACTAGGTTGTCTAAGAAGGGACTATTAGACTGTCAGCCTCAGCGACTGATGGGAATCTCTGTACTGCATTGTGGAATATGTTGCTGCTATATAAGTAACATCTTAGCAATAAACTTTACGATGCAATGTGGTATTTGGTGTAAAAGAAACACTTCCCAAAAGGCAAATCTTCCCGAATTCTGTACAGAAACTGAACAAGCAGGGGATGCTGGGAGACTTATAGGGTTTTTCCTGCCACCTGCAGATTCATACATACAGATTCGCTAGGTTATGCCACCATTATTAGATAGGTGCAGCTCTGGATGTAACTGGAGTAGATGACATAATGTTATATATTTAAATCCTGGAGAACCCCTTTAAGGTTCACTCAGTGTTCATTCCCCGTTATCTCCCCGTCCTGAGCTCAGATACACATGAGATACACAGTGGCATAGCTATAGGGGTCACAGCAGTCACAATTGCGACTGGGCCCCAAAGCCAGTGCTGCACTGCCGGTTACTGTATTTTTCCCTTTATAAGACGCAGATATGGGGGTCTGATTTGAGGTCTGACATGGGGGTCTGATCTGAAAGCTAAGGGGGTATGTAAGGGGGTATTTGTTTTTCTGCAGTATAGTATGGGGAGCACAGCATTGGGGGTGGCAGGATGATGGAAAACTTGGAAACTAATATGTGTCAAATTCTGCAGAGACAAGAGATGGCTGAAAGCAATCATTATGGCGGTCTGGGCTAAATGGAGAAGATGAAGAAGATGAAGAAGATGAAGAAGATGAAGAAGATGAAGAAAGATTAGCTCCCCCAAGTGGTGGCTGCTAGCAGCCAGAATTTTATGATTTTGCCTTATTATAGGAGAGGGTTTGGAGCTGTGTTCTGACTCCTGTATTATGAAATTAATCAGCACAGGACTTGTTTGGACCATGTGATTTCTGTGTGCCCCCCTCCCCGCGTTCCAGCCCCTCTCCTGTGTCAGTCGTCTCATAATCCCCATCATTGTCCCTGATTATTCAAGTCATTTGTATCATAAACCCCACCATTGTCCCTGATTATTCCATCCATTTGTATCATAATCCCCATCATTTTCCCTGATTATTCCAGTCATTAATCCCCATCATTGTGGCCTTTGCCAAATGTTGCAGCAGATGATCTTGGGGATTTCAGCTCTGGAGTTCGCGTGCGTCCTGAGAGCACATGGAAGCAGCATCTCTAAATCATTCGTTCAAGTCCCGTCCTTGTGACTGTCGCTCAGTTTACTACGTTTAATACGCCTCCACTATCTGTTACCCATTTCTGTATAGGAGCGATATCATCTGTTACACTGCCCCCTGGTGGGAGAGCAAGGTAAGAGCTGAACTGCCCGAAATCAGGTTCAACCTATAAATATAAACAAGATTACTGCCATTCACTGACAGCAAGAACAGATCTTGAAAATGGTGAGGAACTGAGTCAAAAACAGTCTGTTTATGTGCAAGAGACGTGAGAACAATGCCAGATATGTAATGTCTGCTGACCACGGAGATGATGGAAGGCGGTGCGGCCCTTTAATTACCATATAGTGTGCAGTCATGAGATGATTATATAATATCTGAGCCCGTCACACATCTAAAGAAGTCATAAAATGAGAAAATTGCGCCCCCCCCCCCACCTGCTGCTATATTACTGAGAGGAGACTGGAGACATCTAGTGGCCATATGTCAGATTACACACAGCAGTCTCTATGGGTGATGTAGTCACTGACTACTAGTGACCGATGATACGGCGGTCACTAAGGGGCCTAGTCTAAATACTGCACGGTGTCCTGTGTAACGGGGAGCTCTGCTCCCGCTCTAATAACCTGGATTGGCAGAGGCACTGATCCTGGCCATTTAACCCCTTAGGTGCCACGGTCAATGTCGACCACGGCATCTGAGTCGTTTCAGAGGGAGGGGGCTCGTCGTAATTCGTGTATTTTCTTCGGGACCGCGGAACGGAAGTGCTCCCACAGTGTGCCGTCCGCATCTTTTGCGGCCCCATTGAAAGTAAATGGGTCTGCACCCGTTCCGCAAAATTGCGGAAGGAATGCGGACGTGTGAATGGGGCCTTAGACTGTATCAGGCACAGAATGAGGGCTCATGCACATGACCGCGTTCGTCTTGCGGAATAGACACGGCCTGTATCTGTGTTTTGCGGATCGGCAATTTGCGGAATGGAACAGCTGGCCCCTAATAGAACAGTCCTATTATTGTCTGCATTACAGACAAGGATAGGACTGTTCTATTTTTGGGTGGAACGCTCATGCAGACATACGGACACAGAATGCACACGGAGTCATTTCAGTTTTTTTGTTGCCTCATTGAAAGGAATGGTTCCACATACGGGCCGCAAAAAATGGATTGAATGCGGAAAAAAAAATAAGTTTGTGTGCATGAGCCCTACTGACAACATAATACACTGTGCTACATAAGCAGTACAGTGTATTATAAAAGCGATCAACAGATGTGTAACCCTAATAAATGGTAAAAAATAAAAGTTAAAAAAAAGTTTTACTGAAAAAAACACCACAAGTTAAAAATATACACCTTTTTCCATTAGGAAAAATATTTTTCAGTTAAAAAAAATTTCAAAAATAAAATCCCCTCCACATATTTGGTATCACCAGGTCCGTAATGACCCGCAGTACACAATTATCATTTCGTTTATCCTGCTCAGTGAGTTGTTGCTTTTTTGCTTATTCGTCACCACAAGAAAAAGAATAAAACATGATTAAAAAGTGTTATATACCTAAAAATGTTACATAAAATCTCCGTTGAAAGAAAAATAAAAAAGTATGGGTCTTGGGATGCAGCAATGCTAAAACTTTTTTTATTATTATTATTTAAAGAGGGTTTTCTTGTACAAAATTAGTAAATAGTTTTAAAAAAAAAAACATTTTGGTATCGCTGTGAGCGTACTGACCAGAGAATACAGTTATCAGGTTATTTATGCTGAAAAGTGAATGTTGCAAAATTTTCATAAAAAGGCAATGGCCGTATTAGTGTTTTTTCCCATAACCATGAAACAGTTAACAAAAGTTAATTAGTAACTTCTGCGTACCCTAAAATAGTGCCATTCAAAACAACAACTTGACCCCTAAAAAAAGCCCTTACCCACGTGCAGCCATAGATGCAATTTTAACCCCTTAATGATGGAACGATTTTCCATTTTTTCATTTTGGACTCCCAGCCTTCTCAAAGCCATAACTTTTTTATTTTTCTGTTCACATAGCCGTATGAGGGCTTGTTTTTTGCGGAACAAGTTGTATTTTCTAATGGCCCCATTTACAGTTGCATACTATGTAGTGGCAAGCAGAAAAAAAATTTAAATGGAGTGGAATTATTAAAAAAACAAAAACAAAACACAAATCCGCAACAGTTTTGTAGATTTTCCATTTTTTCATTTTCATTTTGGACTCCCAGCCTTCTCAAAGCCATAACTTTTTTATTTTTCTGTTCACATAGCCGTATGAGGGCTTGTTTTTTGCGGAACAAGTTGTATTTTCTAATGGCCCCATTTACAGTTGCATACTATGTAGTGGCAAGCAGAAAAAAAATTTAAATGGAGTGTAATTATTAAAAAAAAAAAAAAACACAAATCCGCAACAGTTTTGTAGGTTATGCGGTAATATTGACCTGTTACTTTCATTCTACAGGTCAGTATTACAACGATACATATAGTTTTTCTTGTGTTTTAATACTGAAAAAAAAAAACTTTGGAAAAAAGACTAATTTTTTCTTCGCATCACCATATGGGTAACCCCATAACATTTTTTTATTTTTATGTGTACGAAGCTGTGTGAGTGCTCAATTATGGCGGGAAGATCTGTACTTTTCATTGATATGTCTCATTTTGGAGTGTGTATCATTATTTTTTATTTGATTTTTGTGGGAGGCAAATAGACCAAAAAAAAACAGCTAATTGGCGATTTTGACTTTTTTTCCGTTTCACCATTTGCCATATGGGATAAATATTTTTATATTTTAACAGTACTGTGTTCTCGCACGTGGCGACGCCCATGATGTTTATTTTATTTTAGTTGTTTATGTATGTTTATTTTCATTTTGTGGAAAGGAGGGTGATTTGAATTTCAATATTTTTAAAAAAACTTTTTTATTTATTTATTTATTTTTTTACTCTTTTTAATACATTCCCTAGGGAAATCTAACCTGCCATAGAAACTAATGTGCGGCACGGCCGGGAGCGCACACTCCCAAGTGGTAATCCTAACAGATGTCGCGGTCACATTTCACCAAGGCATCTGAGGGGTTAAATGTGTGCGATCACTGTTATTGTCAATCGCATACATTAGCCCCGGGGGCCTTCTATTTACAACAGCAGGCCCCTGGTGGCTATGACACCCGCTGCACTTGTGATCGGACGCCATCTTTAAAGTCTCGACCGCCAAAGTATATATTCGTAGGGTTAAAAATTAAAAGAAATGGAATATGATGATGAAAAAATGAAAAAAAAAAAAAAAGGTTGGTCACTGTGGTGCAAAATAGTTTGGTCAGCGTTCACACAGTGTTTTTTTCCCAGCAGAATTTTGGTGTGGACACCTGAACCGAAATTCCGCCGGTGGCTGCGTTGTTTCTGCCTCCAATCTTTTTCAACGGGAGGCAAAGCGGAAGATCACAAAGCGGTAATGACCGTCTCTCCTCATCGCGGTCTTGGCTTTAAACTGCCTCTCCGCGATCTTCTGAGGTGCCTCCGATTGAAAAGAATTAGAGGCAGAAATTACGCGGCCGCCTGCGGAATTTAACGCTGTGTGAACAGGCTCTATGGAGGCCAGATTCTTCCTACAGGCTCCATATAGTTATTGGGGTGACTGTGCTAAGCCTGTTTAATGAATAAGGTGCCGGACCACTGGAGGGGTCTCTACCTAATAAGCATCAGACCACCAGAGGGCACACTATGTATTATGAAACTAACCTCTAGATGGCACTGTTATCCACTAGAGGGAAGGATACGGGATATGAATCAGACCACTAGAGGGCAGAATACATATTATGAATCAGACCACTAGAGGGCAGGATACGTGTTATGTATCAGACCACTAGAGGGCAGGAAACGGTTTATGAATCAGACCACTAGAGGCAGGATACGGGATATGAATCAGACCACTAGAGGGCAGAATACATATTATGAATCAGACCACTAGAGGGCAGGATACGTGTTATGTATCAGACCACTAGAGGGCAGGAAACGGTTTATGAATCAGACCACTAGAGGGCAGGATACGGTTTATGAATCAGACCACTAGAGAGCAGGATACGGTTTATGAATCAGACCACTAGAGGGCAGGATAAGGGTTATATATCAGACCACTAGAGAGCAGGATACAGTTTATGAATCAGACCACTAGAGGGCAGGATACATGTTATGTATTAGACCACTAGAGGGCAGGATAAGTGTTATATATCAGACCACTAGAGAGCAGGATACAAGTTATGAATCAGACCACTAGAGAGCAGGATACGGTTTATGAATCAGACCACTAGAGGGCAGGATACATGTTATGTATTAGACCACTAGAGGGCAGGATAAGTGTTATATATCAGACCACTAGAGAGCAGGATACAGGTTATGAATCAGACCACTAGAGAGCAGGATACGGTTTATGAATCAGACCACTAGAGGGCAGGATACGGTTTATGAATCAGACCACTAGAGGGCAGGATACGGTTTATGAATCAGACCACTAGAGGGCAGGATACGGTTTATGAATCGACCACTAGAGAGCAGGATACAGGTTATGAATCAGACCACTAGAGAGGCAGGATACAGGTTATGAATCAGACCACTAGAGAGCAGGATACGGTTTATGAATCAAGACCACTAGAGGGCAGGATACATGTTATGAATCAGAACCCCTAGAGGGCAGGATAAGGGTTATGAATCAGACCACTAGAGGCAGGATACATGTTATGTATTAGACCACTAGAGGGCAGCATATGTGTTATGAATCAGACCACTGAGGGCAGGATACATGTTATGTGTTAGACCACTAGAGGGCAGCATATGTGTTATGAAGCAGACCACTAGAGGACAGGATACATGTTATGTATAGACCACT
>ONZH01008772.1:0-71420 GCA_900303285.1 Rhinella marina
TGGGGGATCTGTGGATGACACCTGTTATGGGGGATCTGTGGATGACACTGTTATGGGGATCTGTGGATGACACACTGTTATGGGGATCTGTGGATGACACACTGTTATGGAGGATCTGTGGATGACACACGTTATGGGGATCTGTGGATGACACACTGTGGATCTGTGGATGACACACTGTTATGGGGATCTGTGGATGACACTGTATATATGGGGATCTGTGGATGACACACTGTTATGGGGGATCTGTGGATGACACACTGTTATGGAGGATCTGTGGATGACACTGTTATGGGGATCTGTGTGGATGACACTGTTATGGGGGATCTGTGGATGACACACTGTTATGGGGGATCTGTTGGATGACACTGTTATGGGGATCTGTGGATGACACACTGTTATGGGGGATCTGTTGGATGACACACTGTTATGGGGGATCTGTGGATGACACACTGTTATGGGGGATCTGTGGATGACACACTGTTATGGGGGATCTGTGGATGACACACTGTTATGGGGGATCTGTGGATGACACTGTTATGGGGGATCTGTGGATGACACTGTTATGGGGATCTGTGGATGACACACTGTTATGGGGATCTGTGGATGACACTGTTATGGGGGATCTGTGGATGACACTGTTATGGGGGATCTGTGGATGACACACTGTTATGGAGGATCTGTGGATGACACTGTTATGGGGGATCTGTGGATGACACACTGTTATGGGGGATCTGTGGATGACACACTGTTATGGGGGATCTGTGGATGACACTGTTATGGGGGATCTGTGGATGACACACTGTTATGGGGGATCTGTGGATGACACACTGTTATGGGGGATCTGTGGATGACACACTGTTTATGGGGGATCTGTGGATGACACACTGTTATGGGGATCTGTGGATGAACACTGTTATGGGGATCTGTGGATGACACTGTTTATGGGGATCTGTGGATGACACTGTTATGGGGGATCTGTGGATGACACACTGTTATGGAGGATCTGTGGATGACACTGTTATGGGGATCTGTGGATGACACACTGTTATGGGGGATCTGTGGATGACACTGGGGGATCTGTGGATGACACTGTTATGGGGGATCTGTGTATGACACTGTTATGGGGGATCTGTGGATGACACTGTTATGGGGGATCTGTGGATGACACTGTTATGGGGATCTGTGGATGACACTGTTATGGGGGATCTGTGGATGACACTGTTATGGGGGATCTGTGGATGACACTGTTATGGGGGATCTGTGGATGACACTGTTATGGGGGATCTGTGGATGACACTGTTATGGGGATCTGTGGATGACACACTGTTATGGGGGATCTGTGGATGACACACTGTTATGGGGGATCTGTGGATGACACACTGTTATGGGGGATCTGTGGATGACACTGTTATGGGGATCTGTGGATGACACTGTTATGGGGATCTGTGGATGACACTGTTATGGGGGATCTGTGGATGACACTGTTATGGGGATCTGTGGATGACACTGTTATGGAGGATCTGTGGATGACACACTGTTATGGGGGATCTGTGGATGACACACTGTTATGGGGGATCTGTGGATGACACACTGTTATGGGGATCTGTGGATGACACACTGTTATGGGGGATCTGTAGATGACACTGTTATAGAGGATCTGTGGATGACACTGTTATGGAGGATCTGTGGATGACACACTGTTATGGAGGATCTGTGGATGACACACTGTTATGGGGGATCTCTGACACAAGGAGCTCACACACAGCTCACAGAGGGGGCGCACTCTCGGAGCAGAGGGGGACAGAGGAGGCACAGGGAACACACACAACTCACATAGGAAGCACGCACAGAGGGGCCACTGAGATTTCACAGAGGGGGCGCGGGGAGCTGAAAGACGGGGTGCGAGGAGATGACAGAAGGCGCGCGGGGAGCTCACAGAGGAGGTGCAGGGAGATCAGTGACCATCAGTACATGAGGGTAGTGCATGTACTTACCTGCTGGAGAGGGAACAGACAGGGTCCTGGGAGCCCTCTGCAGTCCAGGAGCTGAGGTCTCAGAGTCTGGGGGTCAGATGCAGTAGAAGGCCCAGTCATCCCAGCCTGGTTTGGGCCTTGCAGCCTGGAGCAAAGGATGGGGGCGGAGCTATGTTAGCCCCGCCCACACAGAACGTCCTGATGCCGGACTGTGGCAGCAGGATTCTAATGTTGTGCTATCAGGAAGGTAAGATCGGGAGACTATGCAGGGAAGGGGGGAGGAGAGCGTTGAACAGCAGAGAGCTGCAGCATCTTAGAAAGCCAGTCAGGGAGCATGTGAAGGAAATAAATAAGGGAACTAGGGAATTAAAAAAAAAAAATTCCTAACAGCAGGGGGCCCCCCTGGGAAAGGAGGCCCTGGGCAATTGCCCTGTTTCCCTGTTTGCCATCCCCTAACGCCGGCCCTGCTGTATATTAGAGAAGAACTTCATCATTTGGTGCACTGTGGACCTTAAAATATCTATAATCTGATGATTTATGTGCTAATATTTATATGTTAATTGAAGTGCAAGAAAAAAATTGCCGCAGGGGCTCCAGTGATTATGATTTGGGCGGGGTTAGAGGCATGGCCTAGTATGAAAACAACTGCCGTGATGCGCGCCACACATATTGTCCCTCATTGCAATTTTCAAAAGTTGGGAGATATGCATATACCTAAGATACAATTCATACACAGCATGGTGCATTTCTCACCAAGAGCTAAGTGGCAAAAATGCATTGTGACGGTTAATGGTTAAAAAAATAAGCCTTCTGTCTGAATAGATCCCTATTCTTACATACCTCTGCATCAATGTGCTGCAGCAACAGACTATTAAAGTGGCCCCAAGTTGTAGATGGGTCCAAACTGACAGAAGGTGGAAAAACACACATTGGCAAGGACAATAGAAGGAGGGAGCAATACATAGTGCAGCACAACATACTGCCTCTGCAAAACCAAATACCACAGTGCAGCACAATATACTGCCTTTGCGAAACCTAATACCACAGGTCAGCACAATTTTCTTCTCCCTCAGAACCAAATACCACAGTGCAGCACAATATACTGCCCCAGCAGAACCAAATACCACAGGGCAGCACAATATACTGCCTCTGCAAAACCAAATACCACAGGGCAGCACAACATACTGCTTCTGCAAAACCAAATCCCACAGGACAGCACAATATACTGCCTCTGCAAAACCAAATCCCACAGGGCAGCAGAATATACTGCCCCAGCAGAACCAAATACCACAGGGCAGCACAATAAACTGCCCCAGCAGAACCAAATACCACAGGGCAGCACAATATACTGCTCCCTCAGAACCAAATACCACAGTGCAGCACAATATACTGCCCCAGCAAAACCAAATACCACAGGTCAGCACAATATACTGCATTAGCAGAACCAAATACCACAGTACAGCATAATATACTACCTCTGCAAAACCAAATACCACGGTGCAGCACAATATACTACTCCCTCAGAACCAAATACCACAGTGCAGCACAATATACTGCTCCCTCAGAACCAAATACCACAGTGCAGCACAATATACTGCCCCAGCAGAACCAAATACCACAAGTCAGCACGATATACTGCCTCTGCAGAACCAAATCCCACAGGGCTGCAGAATATACTGCCCCCACAGAACCAAATACCACAGGACAGCACAATATACTGCCTCTGCAAAACCAAATACCACAGAACCAAATACCACAGGACAGCACAATATACTGCCTCTGCAAAACCAAATACCACAGGACAGCACAATATACTGCCTCTGCAAAACCAAATACCACAGGACAGCACAATATACTGCCTCTGCAAAACCAAATACCACAGGGCAGCACAATATACTGCATTAGCAGAACCAAATACCACAGTGCAGCACAATATACTGCCTTTGCGAAACCTAATACCACAGGTCAGGACAATTTACTTCTCCCTCAGAACCAAATACCACAGTGCAGCACAATACTGCCCCAGCAGAACCAAATACCACAGGGCAGCACAATATACTGCCCCAGCAGAACCAAATCCCACAGGGCAGCACAATATACTGCCTCTGCAAAACCAAATACCACAGTCCAGCACAATATACTGCCCCAGCAGAACCAAATCCCACAGTGCAGCACAATATACTGCCTCTGCAAAACCAAATCCCACAGGGCAGTACAATATACTGCCCCAGCAGAACCAAATCCCACAGGGCAGCACAATATACTGCCTCTGCAAAACCAAATACCACAGTGCAGGACAATACACTGCCCCTGCAGAACCAAATACCACAGGGCAGCACAGTATACTGCCCCTGAAAAACCAAATACCACAGGTCAGCACAATATACTGCCTCTGAAAAACCAAATACCACAGGTCAGCACAATATACTGCTCCCTCAGAACCAAATACCACAGTGCAGCACAATATACTGCCCCTGAAAAACCAAATACCACAGGTCAGCACAATATACTGCCCCTGAAAAACCAAATACCACAGGTCAGCACAATATACTGCCTCTGAAAAACCAAATACCACATTTCAGCACAATTTGTAGATATATGACCGTGCAGCCAGTGGTTGGCTGCAGCAGTCACGTCACGAAGTACAGCATGTCCCAGCAATCGCCATGGTGGGTTCACAGTAAGAGAGTCCTCTAATTTTGCTGCAATGTCTATTAATCATGGTGCTGTTAGCGGTATTCCAGATGTGTCATATGTTAGGACGCATGGATGCCTGCTGATCACCAGGAATCCAAGCACACAGGCACACGACTGTTGCCTGTTTTGATTTGTGGATCCGCAAAACACGGATACTGTGCGTTCCACATTTTGCGTAATGGAACCTCTGGGCCATAATAGAGTAGTCCTATCCTTGTCCCTAAAGCGGACAAGAATAGGCCATGTTTTATATTTTTGCGGGTGCCACGGAACGGACATATGGATGCAGACAGTACACAGTGTGCTGTCCATTGAACTGAATGGGTCCGCATCCAACCTGCAAAAAATGCGGTTGGGATGCGGACCAAAAATACGTTTGTGTGCATGAGCCCTAAGGATCCTTGTATACACCAATAATCTTGAAGACTGTCAGGAATGAAGTAGATGAGGACTGTATTTACATGCAGCAGTCACCTCTACTGTATGGGGACGAGCTAGAGATATAGGGGGAGATTTATGAATAGTGCCCACAGCAACCAATCAGAATCCAACTTTCATTTTTCAGAGCTACCTTTGCAAAGTGAAAGGTGGAATGTGATTGGTTGCTATGGGCAACTATGCACCACTTTTCCTAAATCTTTATTTGCTTGTGCGTGTTTAGACAGCACAATCTGCTACACAGGAACGATGAGTTTTGGAGTTAGCAGAACATCCCCAATAATCTGGCAGAACATTGGATCCGAAGGATACTGTCCCACATAACAGTATGTACGGAAAAACTGTACCAACTGCGTTGATTAGTTATGGACACACAACTTTGTAAACAGCAGATTTACCTGCAAAACCACTGTGAGAAATTCTAATTGTTTGTGGCTGCCACAACATGGATCCATGTCTTATATTAGAGGGCCCCTTCTAAGGGCCCATGCTGCACACTGCAAATAGTTGTCCGCAATGGAAGGGCCGCTTGCACTCCGTATTGTGGTGCGTGGGTCTGTGATCCACAAGATACAGCCAGAGATAGAATGTTCTATCTCTTTGTGGTGCCCACAGAAGCGCTTCGTAGTGCCTCCGCTCCGCAAAAGATAGGTGAATTTCTCAGACCCCACTGATGCGATAACCTATCCTGAGCTTTTCATTATCTTTTCCAGGATAACCCCTTTAACTGTGATTTTCTTGAATTTGTTGCTGTAATTTACATCACAGTTGATAAATTTTGTGTATTTGAACACGGAACATTTGTCTAGGGAGTTTATTTTTTTTTTACACCCCACACTGGAGTAAGATTGCAGTTGCAGTTGGTAAATCTGGCTTATACTCTCTCTTTGATTGACAAGGCCAGGCGAGATGGCTATGTTAAAAACCTAACCCAGTCAATCGAGGAGGAGCTGGCGGAAATGCTGGGGAACAGTATGAGTGTCCACAGGCGACAGTGAAGCATGGTGGAGGTTCCTTGTAAGGGCTCATGCACACCAACATATTTTATTTCTGTGTCCATTCCTTTTTTTTATGCGGAACCATTCATTTCTATGGGTCCACAAAAAAAAAAAAAAAAAAAAAAAAAAAAATGGACAAGGACAGTACCGTTCTATTAGGGGCCAGCTGTTCCGTTCCACAAAATACAGAATGCACATGGACGTCATCCGTATTTATTGCGGACTGCAAAATACAGTCGTGTGCATGAGCCCTAAATTTGAGGCTGCATTTCAGTAAATGGAGCTGGGGATTTGGCCAGATAAGTGAACTTTTTTCCGGTATCCATGAAAAAAATTAGATGTGTCCGTAATTTTTTTTTTGAGGCTAGTAGTGTTTGAGCTGGTCACTTTGATTGTAATTGTCAGCATTTTAGAGCTCACAGTAAGTGCTGGTAATGTGCTCATTAGTATCTGACCCATAAACATGTATTACTTATATATACGTTCTAGTTTTTTGTGGTGTGGACGGATAACGGACCCATTCAAGTTGAATGGGTCTGCATCTGTCTGTGCCAGCCACATGGACGGTCCACAATGCACGCAACAGGCAGCACACGTTCATGTGCATGAGCCCTTAGGTTGGCAACCCTGCAATCAGGGAGGTATATGATTGTCTCCAAATTTATTCTGCAGCAACGACCCCAAAATTCTAGCCGACGTCATTGAGAACTATCTTCAACATAAGGAAGAAACAGGAGCCCTGATTTCAACATCACTGAGTCTGTCTGGGATTACATGAATGATTTGAGCAAGCCTACATCCACAGAATATCTGTGATTAGTTCTCCCAAGAACAACCTCCCTGCCAAGCTCCTTCAAAAACTATGTGCAAGTGGACCTAGAAGAATTTATTTAGATTTTTTTCATTCACTTTGCATTTCGTTAATTGGTAAAAAAAAATAAACTAGTAACACACTTCTACAGGGAGGCCCACGAAAAAGTAGCCCACCTCCAATATCTCCAAATAAAACTGCCTAAGAGCAGATCTGTCTTAGTTGTCCATAGCAACCAGAGCTCAGCTTTCGATGAGCAACTAAGATATATTTATTAGGCAGTTTGATTTGGATATTGGAGGTGGGCTAATTTTTCACAGGCCACCCTGTATTTTTGAAAGCACTTTGCATCATTTTGCCTGCCTAAAACGTTTTTGCATAGTCCTGTATTTGTTCTCCAGAATGTAAGGGTAGGAGGCCCATTAAACATGGTGGCCACTTGGGATCACAGTGCCTGTGTTGGTTTATTCCTCCCATTCATACGGATTTATTAGTCTTACCTGTAAGTTTGTTCAGAGGTCAGTAAAGCTGGTATGGACCAGCGAGGACCATTTGGCAGGGAGAGTCCTCTATTTAAGTCTGTTCTTCAGTGAAGCCTTGAGAAGATCCAGAGGAGCCCCCTCCCTTATTATTGTGGCATTACTAGTGAGATAGACTATCACTTAAAGGGGGTTGGCTAATGTGTAAATAAGATAGTTACATGACACTAATATAGCCTTTAAATATAGAAAATTATACAGAATTTTAACAAGGTACACAAATGGGGTCATTTACCAAACTGGTGTAAAGTAGAACTGGCTTAGTTGCCCATAGCAACCAGATTCCACTTTCATTTTCGAAAGGAGCTGGCAAAAATCTGATTGGTTGCTATGGGCAACTAAGCCAGTTCTACTTTACACCAGTTTGATAAGTCTCCCCCAAGTCCACAAAATGTCTGCTGATGGAGGGTCATGTGACCAGGCAAATCCCCTCCCTTCATATACACTGCACCTGCCATATGCACTTGTTCTGTTTGGAGTTTAGTGCAGGTGCAGTGTATCTGAATAGAGGAGACATCACAAGGAGGTGATTTGCCTGCTTACATGACCCTCCATCAGCAGACCTTTTATGGACAGGATCTCTACGTGGACAGAAGACTTTGTGTACTTCATGAAATACAGAAAATGGTGCAGAATTGCAACAAAGGCTATATTTGTAAGTGCCATCTCAAACACATTGGTCAGCTATAACCAGAAAGCAGCCAACCCGTTTAAGGTGGACAGACTCGGTCTTATAGGATTATTCGTTGCGCAGTAGTTGTGGGCTTGAGTCAGCTAAAACTAAGCACTTGGTTTTATTCTGGTAACGTTGTAATTACTATATTTATTAAATGTTTATTGGTAACCCATACATATACCATAGCCTTATTTATTCAATGTTTGTGTGTTTATTATCTTTGTTTTAGCATCTGATCCCATGAAACAATGGATCACTCAGTGATCACTTTGGAATGCTGGTTAGAAAGGGACACAAAATTAGCTGTGCCTCAAATGCCACCAGATTTGTTACGAGCTCATTTACATCCCCTTCTTCCTAGAATTCCAGAGGAGCATCTGTGGCCTATGAGTCTCCTCATACCAAGTAAGGTGCTCCGCCTCCAAGGAGATAAGTGCCCCCAAATCCTGACTTAGGCTTCTCCCCAAGTTAAGCCAGTACTCTCTGCTCTGATACCCCCGAAACAGCTGTCTGCAGATGAGGTGCTGGCTTATTTAATATCAGAGATTATAAGGGTTGAACATTGACTTCTAGAACAGCTGTCTTACATCTGCTAGCACTAGAGGCAGAGCTTGTTAGGAATGTAAATTAGCTCTTTTCTTATTAGTTGACACTTTTCAACCCCATAGGAGAACATTTGGGGGAGGGAGGAGTGTTTATACAGCTTTTCTTCAGCCATGTGTGAAGGCAGCCTTTATAAATTCACTCCTAGCACTAATACCATAACGCAGTGGCTCCTCAACTCCAGTCCTCAGGGCCCACCCCTCGGTCAGGATTAGAGAATATCCCACAAAATGAATACCTTTGGTAAGTTCGGGTGCACCGACATCAATTAGATCACCTGCTGAATTCTAAGAAAATCCTGAAAACCTGACCACTAGGTGGTGCCATAACGTGAAAGACAAGCGTGTTCATTAACTTGACATGTAACATGATATTAGAGACCTTTTACACTAGCCACAAGTGAGTTTTTTAACCTTTTATTACAAATGGCAAACACTGGATGCAGTGAAAGTCACAAGTTATGGTTACAAATAGTTTTTACACACATGTGGATGAACATAAAAGCACTGTATACAGATGGGGAAATAAGCCATAAAAAAAAGGGTGGGGGGGGGGATATTTACAGTAAGACACCATCGTGCCTTGTACACAAGTCCTCACACGTATGTGTAGATTTAATCGCCCGCATGGATGACTTGTGTCGCCAGTCCTCTGCACCTACAAGAGAAAGAAAGGCATTACACCCTGGCAATGGTGACAGCACTCCTTTACAGAATTAAATCCTCTAATAAATCACAGGGACATCCTCCTCTCTTGGCAAGACCTTTTACCCCCTCTAATTTCCAAGGTGTCCGCTATGAAGTGGCATTTACTTTATGTGCATGTGACCTTGCCAACATGTCACCCTCACTTTATTAAGTTCCTCTGCAGACTTCACTATTAGCTATAAAGAAAAGCAGCAAGCATTAAATCCTAGAATTCGGAACATTTAACCAAAGCCAAAATTATTAAGCTGTAAGGAGACATCTAACTCTTTAAACTCCTGTAAAAAATTTAAATTGAACGTTAACAAAAAGACTTAGAGAAGATAAAGAAGCCAAAGTGAAGTGGTTTTTCCCTCAGTTTAATCTGGTACATGAAGTTGGAAGAGACCATACCACAGGACAGCGGTTTCTGGTGTACGCCTTGCGCTCTGCCCACAACGTGCGACCCCAGAGATAGACGTGGTCAGGGTGACACACGGCCTGCAATGAAGTTCCCGCTGGCGGGTACAAACAAGGTATAATGTCAGAGTTAGAAGACAACATTCTTCTTTACCTTTAGTTGTACCCATTTCAGTACTTTACCTGGTATTTATTTTACTAAAAAATTGCTTACTTATTCCATAGAGACTGGCATAAAGACCAGAAATTAAAAAATGTTATCTGTATAAAATTTACCAGGGAAAAACTATTAAAGGCCACGTCTTTAAGTTAAAGCTCTATAAAAACATACAATTTAGAAAGCAAATACATTTTTATTAAAAAGGAGGCCACACACTGTTTAAGTTATCTTTATTTTAAAGTATAGCTCCCAAAACGTGTAAGCCATCCAGAAATTCCTTCATACACACCTTATGTGAAACTCATAGGCCTCAGTATGGCTGGTAGTTGTTCTGGTGGTTTCCACCGCCTCTTGACGCTTTTCCATATGTACTTTGTTGACCTGCATTTAAGTAACAGCAATTAGAATAAAGCTTATGGTTCCTTATGGACCAAGTCAGCCAGTAATTACAACGGTATGTTCACATATTGGATTTTTGGCATGGGCTTCAGTGTAGAAAACTTTGGGACAACCCCCTACCATCGTTTTCAATGGAGGCCACACGGCTGAGGATTCAGCCAGCTGGGCTATCACGCTATGCATATTAATCCACTCACCACTGTAGTCTGTGTAACTTGGGTTGCTGTAACCACTATAGCTTCCATAGTTGTACCCGGAATAGTCATATCCACCATAGTTACTGTAGCTAGGATCACTGTAGGAGCCGCTGCTGTAGCTTCCATATCCTTGATCGTAGTAGTTATTGTACCCTTGGTTCCAGCTTTGTCCTTGGCCTTAAACACAATACACATTTAATAAGTCAGTAGGTGATTTTACACATCCACTGGACAGGTCAGGCAAGGCATAAAAAGACAACTCCAATCAAGAGATGTCTGCTTTAGAGGCATTGGGTACTTTGCTGCAGACTCCACAATAAGCGTGCAGTGTCTGGGCAGTATAGACAATGCTTCTCTGCCTTCAGTGTGCCGTACTATATGCGCATTGCTATGTGAAAGCCCTTGTTCAACCACTGCTGTCTCAACTCAGACCCTTCACCTGTGAATGAACAAGGGCTTCCATGGTGCACGCACTCCTCACTTGGCAGCAGCTACACACAGGGCGGCACACTGGAGGCAGAATTGTTTCTACTGCACAGATGCCAAATGCTTGAGCTGGAGTCTGTGCGGTAGACAAGACAGGAGTGTCTAAAGCCGGCTGGATGGGGAAGCAAGTCAGCCATTATCAGTGATGTCATAAGCAGCCACAACAATCCACTGCAGCAGTGTGCTACTCTAATCCCTCTTCAGATACTATTTCTCCATTAAAGGAGGTGTCCAACATTCTGAAAACTATTAGAAAAGCCCTGCAATAGCTTAAAATAAGCAACGATCTTCTACTCCCACCTGCTGCTCCAGTCATCCTATTGCTGCTTGTTTGCAGACTGCAGCGGTGATGTTCTGGTTAACAGCACATGACCGCTACAGCAAATCACTGGATTGCCCATTCAATATGGTGATCGAGGATTAATGCCATACTATGTACCTCCTCTGCCTCTCCCTCGTCCACCGCCGCGACCATTTGATGCCCCTCTTCCTCCTTGTTGCTGCTGTTGTCTGTAGAGTTCTTTGGGTTGTGCAACTTTGATCTCACACTAAAAAAAAATATTAAATTGGAGTAAGCGGTCAGTTTTCCAGGGTATAATATGCACGTTCAGAGAAATAGACTTGCAGCATTATTCCAAACCCACCTTTCCTGATCCAATCTGATGGTATCTGCTTTCCAAAAGCTTCTTCACTGGCTCTTCATACACATATGTAATAAAGCAAAACCCTCTCCTCTCATTAGTTTTTGGGTCTGTTGGAAGTTCAATGCTTTCAATCTGGAAAAAGATAACAAAGGCTCAGCTACAAGTCATTGTACAGAGGCAAATGGGAGATTCACCAACATTAGCAGATGAAAGGGGTGCTCAGCCTCATTAAAGAGGACCTTTCATGGGTTTATCTTTCAGTAACTAAATACCTTTATTGGTAGGGCACCCCCCGCTGATGCTGGCACCTGGTCCGGTTTTTGAAAATAGCGGCGCTCCGCCCCGCTGTGGCCCTCCGTATTTCTCTATGCTAATACTGAGCATCGGAACAGGGAGGAGGAGACACCCGGGTTTCTCAATGGACAGGGGGGGGGGGGGCCGGTGTGCCCTACCAATAAAGGTATGTAGTTACTGAAAGATAAACCAATGAAAAGTCCTCTAACTCTTGACCTATCCAGGATAGGCCATCACTAGATGATTGGCAGAGGTCCTACCCCCTGCCAATCAGCCGTTTAGCAATTGCTCCATAGCATTAACATTGTAGAGTCAGCTCATCACTACTACCATACACTTCAAGATCCCAAAAGATAGAAGCCCCCTTTAATGATAATTCCTGCATGTAGATAAATTAAAGGACAACCCCTTCAGGTTTGGGGCTAGAGTATGAATCTGGATGGTATTGGGCTTGAAAGGCAATCTACTTACATCTCCAAAGCCTCCAAAATAATCTCTGATCTGCTCCTCTGTCGTGTCTGGGCTCAGGCCACCAACAAACACTTTCTTTGGAGGCTCCTTCCCCTTTAAGGCTTTTGCTCTTTTAGGGTCAATGAGTTTACCATCAAGCTTGTGTTCCTTGGTCTCCAACACCTATAAAATACAAGTGATGAGTCCTCGCCAAGCAATCAATCATGAAGAGCAGCAAAAGATGCAGGAGACCTTACCCTATCCACACTCATGGCATCCTTGAAGAGGACAAAGCCAAAGCCCCGTGAGCGGCCGGTAACCGGGTCAGTCTTAATGGTACAGTCTACAACTTCTCCAAAGCGGGAGAGGTATTCCGTCAGATCCTTCTTACTCGTGTCCCAGCTCAAGCCTCCGATGAACATTTTCCTGGAAGAACATTCCCAGATCAGGGATCACCCATGCATTACCAGACTCACCAGATTAATTATGTGGCCAACCTTGGCACACATCCATGACTGCCATTGGCCAATGCTGACGTCACGACCAAAAACCAGCCTGCTGAGCTGCCAATTACGCTGGCATCTGCTCACCATAAACCGACCTGCAACAGCGCCCCCGGTGGACAACTTGTGAACAGACAATATAGCTTTTCAACCAATCAACCACCCATAGGTTGTAATAGCACCCCTCCCCCCACATACTGATTCTAAACGCCTCCTTACCCTTCATCCTGCAGATTCTTGCTGGCGTTGATCTTCGAGCCCTCGGAGTACTGGTCCATAGGTTCCACTCCACTCATGATTCAGCCGGCCGATTACGCGCACGATAACACCAACAAGAGAACGCACGGCAGTCAACAACTGAAAAGATCAGCTCGGTTCACGCCCTCCGCTTATATACTCCGAGTCGGAGCCAATGAAATCGCGCTTTGTTGGTGACGTCACACAAGGACGCTCTGTCGCTATTGGCTGTAGAGACGGTGGAACGCAAGGTGGCCGGAAGTGCTACCAGCTGTGCGCTGCGCCACCTTAGGAAGAAGGCAGACAATGGTGGCTTGTGAACAGCATGGCGAATGGAAAATGGCGCTGGGGTCGTGTGTAAAATCACTGACATGTATTGCGCTTATGAATAACAGTATGGAATACACGCTATGGAGTATAACGGGCTCCACAGGCAGAATAAAGTGTGTAATGCTTAGGTGTGAGAGCAGCGTCATGTAGGTCCCCTCCGGTTATGGCGGAGCGTCCCCTCCCCTCTTCCACTGCGGCTTCCGCCCTGACTACCGAGCGGTGTGCACGAGGAAAGATGGTGCCGCTTCCCTTACCTCCCTCTGTCACTGCCATCCTGCTAGATATCGAGGGCACCACCACCCCCATCACGTTTGTGAAGGTAAAGCGGCCTGTCCTCCATAGGTCATTGATCCCACAGCTGTAGTGGTCACCCCAACTATCGTCCTTGTGTCTCCATTGTGATTTCGCACACAGCGGTTTTCTTAATGCCACTCGTTTAGTCAAAGCCAAAAGGGGACTGGAAAGGAATCAGAACTATAAAGGAAGGGTTTATACTTCTCCTTCCTGCTGGATCCACTTCTGGTTTTAGCTGAAAATACTGCATCAAAAACTGCACGTGTGTTTTCAGTCCAAGTGACATTCAGATCAATTCAATGTGATGGAAATCTGTACCACTGATCTGCCAATACTTCCAGGATATGTAGCGGACATATTCATTGCAGAAGAAAGCCGGCCATACACACGCAGCAGCTGTACGGCCGACGGCTATCCCTTCTGGCGCTTAGAGGCACATTTATTAAATAAAGCCCCATCACTGGCGGAGGATCCGGCGAAGTTATGAAGAGGCACAGGCCTCTCCATAACTTCAGTGTATCCAGCTCCATTTCTAAATGTAAGACTGCTTCCTAGCTGTCTTACATTAAGACCATTTTCTACACCTAAAATAGGCATAGAAAATGATGAATGAGACGGGCCTGCTGGCCTGTACACACACACACACACACACACCCCCATCACGCCTAGAATTTTAGACCTAGCGTGAGCGGGTAAAAGTCGCAGTCGTGTCTTATATACGTCTAATTTAAGCGTATTTTAGATTAGTAAATGACCCCCTTAGTCCTGCCGGGCATGTTGGTGTTCCCCGTACACATTAGATTCTTGGCAGGTTTGGCTGACATTGCACTGATAGAGGCTTTAAAGGGGTTGTTCATGCATGGGGTCTTTCTGGCAGACCCCCCCTCCCCCAACATGGTCGGATCTGTAGAGGGAATCGGTACTTACATGATCTTCACCACTGGGTTCCGTCTCCTTTGCTTCCCTGCCGCCACTGCAGATCTCTGATGTCCCCATGTCAACATCCAGTTTGATGCAGGTCACGTGGCCACTACAGCCAGTGCCTCCCCGCAGAGGTGACATGACATGTCCCCCCATGCGTCATGTCAGTGGGTCACATCAGGATAGGTTATCACTATCGGATGGTCGGGGATCTGAAACCCAGCACCCCCAAAAAGTCATCTGTTCTGCAGTACTTACATTGCTGGACCTACACAGCTTTAGGGCTCATGCACACCAATGTAAGGTCTCCGTGCCCATATTGTGGACCATAAATGGCCGGAGAGTTGACTTGAATGGCTCTGCAATCCACAAGATATCACCACAGATAGAACTGCACCTATCTTTTGCGGAGCAGAGGCATGAATCGGAAGCACTACAAAGTGGGCTTTCATGTCCATGCCTCCGCACCGCAAAAAGATAGAACATGTTCTGTCATTGACCGTATGTTGCAGATCTCAGACCCTTTCATATCAATGCATCCACAAACAGAGTGCACACGGCCAGTGCCCAAGCATTGCGGCCTACAGCACGGGCACTGAGCCAGGTAGTGACGGCCTTCCCTGAGTATAGGCCTTCAAGGGTTTGATAACGTCTTGAACAGAAAATCTGTAACATGGAGACACAAAGTTCTGTGTCGGTATCTGCTCTGTCAGCACCCTCAAATACTATGCCATTAACAACAAATTATAAGGACATTCACAATCCATTGTTGGGTTCTGGCCACCACCCTCTTCTTGGCAGTACAGACCAGGAGTGCAGGCGGTACTAATAAACTTTAGGGTTTATGCAAATGGTGAAGGTGTGAGGGTTGACCATTACTGCGTCTTCTCTTCTCTGGGGATCATATCGGTCAGTTGAAGAAGGCCCAGGCTAGATTGCCATGTTTTGTAGCGGGACTGATTATCGAACTACAGCTCAGTCCAAATGAATGTATTCAGTTGAATCTTGTGGACTGTAGCTCAATAGTTAAAGTCAATCAGTCACACTACAAGAAGTCGCAGCGTAGTCCAGGCCGAATGGTAAGCAAACGTCTTTCTTATATGTATGGGCAGGCTAAAGGGGTTGTTCTGGCATACTCCATCACCCAGTCTGTCATGGCGGTTAGGTTAATGTCTTGTATTGCACGCAGGTCCCATTACAATACTGCCTGTGCATGATACTCACTGGGCGTCTGATTTTTGCCTTGGTAACCCAACCGACCAGTTACACCACTCCACACCCAGTGTCAAATTGAGTGGCCTAGAAAACCGCCTTAAAGGGGTTGTATGGACTGGGCGCTCCCTACCTATTATTTGCTGATGCCTCCATCTTTCAGCTGTCCTCTCCAATGGAGGCAAGCAAGTGACACATAATGTACTGTATGCGCTGACTCTCCGATGGAAGGACCCCCTCGGTTTTATCCATAATCCTGCTTAGCATATAAAACTGATTGTAGGGCTCCTTCACGTTTTTGTTTTTAGTGCTTTAAAGGGAACCTGTCATCTCCGAAACACCCCCTGAACTAGAGAAAGCGTTGTATAGTGTAAGTGATGCTGAATCCGAATATGTAAGTTTTATCTTCATACTCCCTTCCATTCCGATGCTGTGCTCCCACAAACCAGCAGTAAAATGTACTCAGTGGACTCCAGTGCTCACTCACATAATGGAGACGACTCAAAGAAGAGTCCTCTCAATGTATTTTACTGCTGGTTTGTGGGAGCACAGCGTCAGAATGGAAGAGATTATGAAGATAAAACTTACATATTCGGATTCAGCACCACTTACACTATACACCGCTTACTCTAGTTCAGGGGGTGTTTTGGAGATGACAGGTTCCCTTTAAGACACTTTATTAATGGAGTTTTTACATGTGTTTGGTGGTTTCCTTGTTTGTAAAATTTTGATATACTTTTACAGACATTTTTGACTTCCTTTAGCGAAGCTTATGGAAAACATGTTAAAAAAGCATCATGCCAAATACCACTGACCCCAAAAACACGCAAACTAAAACTCTATGTATCTTGACTTCACAATGTTTGAAGGGTATCACTGGGGGTCTCAGCACTAAGCCCACCACCAATTCGTATGTCCCTGTGAAATTTTTTATGAAACCTCAGTGACCCCATGGAAACTGCCAAGCAAAATGGGTTAAAGCGTTTTGTGTGAATCCAGCCTAAAGCAAACAACTCCCATCAATATACACTCACCGGCCACTTTATTAGGTACACCATGCTAGTAACGGGTTGGACCCCCTTTTGCCTTCAGAACTGCCTCAATTCTTCGTGGCATAGATTCAACAAGGTGCTGGAAGCATTCCTCAGAGATTTTGGTCCATATTGACATGATGGCATCACACAGTTGCCGCAGATTTGTCGGCTGCACATCCATGATGCGAATCTCCCGTTCCACCACATCCCAAAGATGCTCTATTGGATTGAGATCTGGTGACTGTGGAGGCCATTTGAGTACAGTGAACTCATTGTCATGTTCAAGAAACCAGTCTGAGATGATTCCAGCTTTATGACATGGCGCATTATCCTGCTGAAAGTAGCCATCAGATGTTGGGTACATTGTGGTCATAAAGGGATGGACATGGTCAGCAACAATACTCAGGTAGGCTGTGGCGTTGCAACGATGCTCAATTGGTACCAAGGGGCCCAAAGAGTGCCAAGAAAATATTCCCCACACCATGACACCACCACCACCAGCTTGAACCGTTGATACAAGGCAGGATGGATCCATGCTTTCATGTTGTTGACGCCAAATTCTGACCCTACCATCCGAATGTCGCAGCAGAAATCGAGACTCATCAGACCAGGCAACGTTTTTCCAATCTTCTACTGTCCAATTTCGATGAGCTTGTGCAAATTGTAGCCTCAGTTTCCTGTTCTTAGCTGAAAGGAGTGGCACCCGGTGTGGTCTTCTGCTGCTGTAGCCCATCTGCCTCAAAGTTCGACGTACTGTGCGTTCAGAGATGCTCTTCTGCCTACCTTGGTTGTAACGGGTGGCAATTTGAGTCACTGTTGCCTTTCTATCAGCTCGAACCAGTCTGCCCATTCTCCTCTGACCTCTGGCATCAACAAGGCATTTCCGCCCACAGAACTGCCGCTCACTGGATGTTTTTTCTTTTTCGGACCATTCTCTGTAAACCCTAGAGATGGTTGTGCGTGAAAATCCCAGTAGATCAGCAGTTTCTGAAATACTCAGACCAGCCCTTCTGGCACCAACAACCATGCCACGTTCAAAGGCACTCAAATCACCTTTCTTCACCATACTGATGCTCGGTTTGAACTGCAGGAGATTGTCTTGACCATGTCTACATGCCTAAATGCACTGAGTTACCGCCATGTGATTGGCTGATTAGAAATTAAGTGTTAACGAGCAGTTGGACAGGTGTACCTAATAAAGTGGCCGGTGAGTGTATAGGATGAGCCAGATAGAAGATCTGTCAGTCCTTTTGTAGTGCCACATGTCCCTGAATATTACTGAAGGTCACTCAGTCCCTTGACTAATTACCCAGAGGAGCAGGGAACACAATACCCAGAAATACTCGCAAGTAAAGGAAGCTTTAGTCTATGGGAGCCGCAGAAAGCTGTGGAAATTCCCAGTCGTCTTGTCTTATTGCGGGATCCCAGTGATATTTACCAACTCTACAAACCTAATTGTTATATTCTGCTTTCATTGCAAATCATTAGGCTGTCATTTACTTTCCCTTAGGATCCATTTAAATTGGCATGTGTGTCTTGTAAAATAATATGGTGTAAGCAGGCAGATGAGCTCTAAAGCCGGTAAAATAGTGATCTGGGAGTGTCATTTTTCCCTGTCAATTCTCCCGTAGGCTACATTCACAGTGTCATGAAATCCAGCAGAGGAACCGTATCTGTGCAGACTTAGACTAGATTCATCACAATGGCTCATTCTGGAGGGTCAATCTGGTCTAGTCTACCACCTATTAGCATTGAATTTAGGCACCTCTAAAGCCATGTCCCCTTGTCATTCAAATCTGTGACATTTGATGAATATGGCGTGCAGCCTCTGGGCTAGAATTCTGGCTCACATGTAATAGTAAATCCGCCCCAGTCGGGCATATTCCATTGGATGCTGTAAGACGGAGCTTTTCCACTTTAGGCTACTTTCACACTAACGTTTTTGCTGGATCCGGCAGAATTCAGCAAAAACGCTTCCGCTGATAATACAACCGTCTGCATTTGTTATGAACGGATCCGGTTGTATTATCTTTAACATAGCCAAGACGGATCCGTCATGAACTCCATTGAAAGTCAAACAGGGACAGATCCATTTTCTATTGTGTTAGAGAAAACGGATCCGTCTCCATTGACTTGCATTGGGGGTCATGACGTCTTGCTCCGTATCCCAGGATGGAAAGCAAACCGCAGCTTCTGGTATAAAAATGGAATCGAATGCATTCTGGAGCACTCCGTTCTAGGGTTGTCACGATACCAAAATTTTAAATCGATTTCGATACAAAAAAAAAGTATTGCGATACTCGATACCATTCGATACCACGCCGAAAAAATAAAACACCCAAAAATCTGTGTGCCCCCATCAGACCAAAGATCAGCCCATTGTGCCCCATCAGATCTCTGATCAGCCCACTGTGCCCCCATCAGACCTCAGATCAGCAGAATGTGCCCCCATCAGACCTCAGATCAGCCCACTGTGCCCCCATCAGACCTCAGATCAGCCCACTGTGTCCCCATCAGACCTCAGATCAGCCCACCGTGCCCCCATCAGACCTCAGATCAGCCCACTGTGTCCCCATCAGACCTCAGATCAGCCCACTGTGCCCCCATCAGACCTCAGATCAGCCCACTGTGCCCCCATCAGACCTCAGATCAGCCCACCGTCGCCCACAAAGGACTTCAGATCAGCCCACTGTGTCCCCATCAGACCTCAGATCAGCCCACTGTGTCCCCATCAGACCTCAGATCAGCCCACTGTGTCCCCATCAGACCTCAGATCAGCCCACTGTGCCCCCATCAGACCTCAGATCAGCCCACCGTGCCCCCATCAGACCTCAGATCAGCCCACTGTGCCCCCATCAGACCTCAGATCAGCCCACTCAGCCCCCATCAGAATAAAATAAAAAACTCACTTACCTCTCCTGCGCCTTGGCTCCGCTCCGGGTCTGGCGCTCGAGAGGTGAGAGTTTTTTATTTTATCCGCCAGGAAAAGTATCGCAAAAGAGCAAATCCCGGTACCGAATCAATACTGGTATAAAAGTATCGATTCAGTATCGAAATATCGATACCCGCGACAACCCTACTCCGTTCTGTTCAGTTAGGTTTTGTCCCCATTGACAATGAATGGGGACAAAACTAAAACGTTTTTTCCCGGTATTGGGACCCTATGACAGATCTCAATACCGGAAAATATTAACACTAAGTGTGAAAGTAGCCTTAGCTAGGTAGCTCTATGTGAGAATATTTAATGCTGTGCAGTGGCACCGTATGGATCTGCAGAGATTCTGCATGGCCCCACACACACTGCTCGCTTTGTGAGCGAAAACTGGTCATGATTTAACTATCATCAAGTCAATGTTAAAGAGTAACTAAACTTTTATTCACATGTCCCAAATGCCCTAAAAATAATTTTTCTAATATACTTTATTTATTGATTTAGATTTTTAATAAAGATATCCCCCCTAAAGCCCAGATTTTCCTGCGCACTTTGGATTCACTCTTCTCCACATTGCAGTGTACGGAGTATGGACTGTGCATTTTTATCAATGCGGCCGTAGAGAACGGAGTACGGGCAGGAGTGCACATTGCTGCTCCTGCCTATGCCCCCCGAGGTTGGCTAAATGCTGGCATAACACATGGGTACCCTGTAACCATGTGCTATGCCAGGATTAGCTGAGCGGAGTGGGCTCTGGCTTCTGCCTGCTCCGTTAAAGAAGAACTCCCGCAAAAAAATGTATTCCATGTCCTGCTAGAAATGTACATGATGTAATCTTTAGTGAATGTTGTTTTCTTACCAGTAGCTGAATTTTTGAGTTATTTCATCCTGAAGTTTCTTATTTGTGTCATATGACTAGGAATAAGACCCACCAACTCACACAGCACCTTATGTGTGGACAGGAAGTCCAATTCTCTATGTATTCCTATGGGAGCCTCACTTTCAGTCTCATAGGAATGAATAGAGAAGTGACTGGCTTCCTGTCCTGGGTCAGTTGGAGGTCAGGGAGTTGGTCACATGACCCAGCTACAATAAGAAGAGAGTGAAAACTCTCAATTTCAGCCTCTGATAAGAAAATGACAATCACTACAGATTATATCATGCACCTTTCTAACAGGTCAGGGAATAAAAAATTTTGCAGGAGTTCTTTAAGCTAAGAGTCCTGCATGTCAGCTTAGTGAAGCCAGCACAGACAGGAGCCGCTCCGCTCAGCTAATCCTGGCATAGCACATGGTTACAGGGTACCCATGTGCTATGCCAGCATTTAGCCAACCTCGGGAGGCATAGGCAGGAGCAGCAATGTGCACTCCTGCCCCTACTCTGTTCTCTATGGCCCCATTAATACAGGTCAGAGTCAGCAATGTGCCAGAAGAGTAAATTTAAAGTGTGCTGGAAATCAGGACTTATCTTTAAATATCTTTAGTAAAAAGTCTAAATCAATAAATAAAGTATATTAGAAAAATTATTTTTAGGGCATTTGGAACATTTTTTTAAAAATTCTATAAAAGTTTAGTTACTCTTTAAATCCTACTTATTGTGGGGAGAAGTGTTTTTTTATGTTTTATATGAGTTTAGTGAAACCAGATACACTTTGGCCACATTAAAATGATTCACATGGAGCCAAAACATCACTGCAGTTTTCCAGTACTTGCTATTAAAAATGAATTTGTGCTGTACTTTTTGAATTAAAGCCATTGTAGGACAAAGAATAGGAGTCAAAAATAAACCATAGAAATAAATCTAACGAAATAAAAACAGACATGTAGAAGGGAAGGCTGGGTGGATAGCTTGGTTGGTTTAATGTTTTCTGCTGGATAATGTCTGCACCTAGTGTGATGTACGTACATAGTAATATGTGTAATATATAATAAGTGCAGCGGTGACAGTCCTGGCAGATGCTGGAAACCTGCGGTGAATGTGTGTTTTGTGGTAAATGCCTTGTCTTTTTTCCCCCTAGGACATCTTGTTCCCTTACATACAGGACAATGTTGAAGAATACTTGCACAAGCACTGGCACGAGGAGGAATGTCAGGAAGATGTTCGGCAGCTAAGATTACAGGTTACATCTTACTCTTTATGTGGCTGGATTCTCACCTTCAACATGTAAAATGCAATAAAAGCCACACATCTTAGAGATCCCATATTTTGTGATGTGAGATTTTATTTATAGGCTGGTAATCCGTTCTTTCACTTTTAACAGCAATTACTATCATGGAGGAAATTACCATTGCTTTTTACATTCAGAGTTAAAGGGGTTGTCTCACTTCAGCAACTGTATCCTGTAGACCAAATGAAAGGGGTCGTCAGGCCATACATATTGATGACCTATCTTCAGGATTGGTCATCAGTATCTGGTCACTGGGGGTCTTACACACAGCACCCTCGCCAATCAGCTGTTTGACAAGGAGACGGCGCTCCATGCGAGCGCTGCTTCTTCGTCATTACACTACGCATTGCCTCCTGTGGAATGGCAGCATAGTGTAATTACAGGTACTCATCATTGCACTGTACTGAAGTGCATCGTAATGAACAGGAAGCAGGCATCAATACATATGGCCAGACAGCCTCTTTAATATTGCATTAAATATATGTAATTGTCCATATTGCCTCCTTTGCTGGCTGGATTCATTTTTCCATCTCATTATACATTGCTTGTTTCCATGGTTACATACCACCCTGCAATCCAGTGGTCGTGCTTGCACATTATAGGAAAAAGCACTGGCCTCTTTGGAAGTTGACACGGAGGGAGCGTGCATAGGCAAGCGCAGTAGCTTCTGTACAGGCCACATCGTATCTGTGCTGCAGCAGTGGCCATAACCTCTGGAAACCAGCAGTGTATAATGTGATGGAAAGGAAGCAATATGGAGAATAACAATACATTAGTAAGTGGCTTGTGTTAACTTTTTCTACATGATGGATGCTATTTGCTGAAGTGACACAACCCCTTTAAAGGTTATGGACACCTCTTGTTTTGCTTCCTAAAGTCAAAATGAAATAACTTTTTAAATATTGTTCATTATAATTGCCCTGCCATTTTACTGCTGTAGAGTCTATACCAGTGATGGTTAACCTGTGGCACTCCAGCTGTGGTAAAACTACGACTCCCAGCATGCTCCATTCATTTCTATGGAGCCAAGCAAGTGTGCATATTGGGAGTTGTAGTTTTAGCAGTGCTGGAGGTTAGCCATCACAGGTCTATACAACTCTTTCCCAGTGCTGGCAGTTTTAGTGACAGATGGGCGGCTGACAGACTGCTCTGCTTCTTTTTTTTTTTTTTTTCATTCCTTTGAAACAGTAGGATTGGACAGTAAATAACCCTCTTCTCCAACCTCTTTTTCCCCAACATCATGCTGGATCTCCTTAAAGAGACCATTCCTGTATGGAGACTTACTGGAAGTACATCATAGTATGGAGACTTATTGGCAATGCTCCATGGGAAATGAATATGCAAAGAGGTATTTCCAGGGGCGGATTGGGAACTTAAAGTGGCCCTGGAAAAAATATTGAAAGTGGCCCCATTTTGTAGTCGGGTGCAAATTGATGGAAGGCAGAGCCAGCAATATCATATTGTGGCACATTATACCGCCCCAATAGAGCCAAATATCACAGTTCATCACAAAATACTGCCAGCAGCACAAAATACATCCCAAAAAACTTCCACTGGCCAGCCATGAGGAGGACTTCCACCGGGAAATTTCCCTGTAAGGTCTATGGCCAATCCGCCCCTGGGTATTTCCCACGGAAGAGGAAATCTTGCCAGTGCCACCTCTTGGAAGTGGCTCCCTGAGAGTCACAATCCGACTTTCCAACAAGCCTTGGAATTTCACAAGGGAATATAGCCTAGCCAGATATCCATCTGTAATCACACTGAGCCAGCCAGAATCCTACTCTGTACTGACAAGCACCCTAAACAGCTGTCTATGGATGGATATCTGTCTTGGCTATATTCCCTTGTCGAATCCCAAGGCTTGTTGGAAAGTCAGATTTTGACAGAGATGGTCCTTTTTCTTAGGAGATACCTCTTTGCATAGTCCCCACCCCAACATTAGCTATCTTGCCAGATCCCATAGATGATAGATTGTACCTGAATCCACTGCATAACTTGTAGTAGTATTTTGTTTTATTCACACCATCACATACGTATCAAGCTTGTATATGGTTTCACTTTGCAAATAAATGTAACTTGAACATATTTGTTGTTTGTTTTGTCCTTTTTACTGGTAAGGCAGAAAAAGACAGTGGACTGGAAGGATTTGTGCCCATCCCCAACAGTACAGATCATGAAGCTGAGTTACAGGTTATCAGAGGTGTGGTTGATAATGTTCATTGGCAGATGTCGCTGAATAGGAAGACAACAGCTCTTAAGCAGCTCCAGGGCCACATGTGGAGATCTGCATATGCTACTGGAAAAGTGAAGGGAGAGTAAGTGTTATTTTTTATGTGTTTTATAAACGTACCTGCACCGTTTTAATGTTGAGCTTAGTATCTCCACAATTTTCCTTTCATCACTATCCAGAGTTATGCGGGGATTGCTGAAAATGTTCTCTTGCTCCATCATTGATCCGTATCGTCTTGGTAGTAATATACATCAGTGTAATTATTTTAGCTAATTGGTAAATTTCATTTTGAATTTATACCTTAATGTTCATAATTCTGGAGTCTGTGAAAGCCAGGAGGTAACATGTTAGGCCTCATGCACACACTGTATTTTGTATCTGTGTCTGATCTTAATTTTTTGCAGATTGCACATGGACCCATTAGTTTCCGTAGGTCCTCAAAAAAAAAAAATGTCATCCATGTGCTGTCTGCATCTGTGTGTACGTTCTGCAAATTGTAGAACGTGCCCTATTCTTGTCCATGTTGCGAACAAGAATAGGCATTTCTAGTGAAGGGAGTAAGAAAAATGTGGACTGCACACGGAAGGTGTCTGTATTTTGCAGATCCATTGTTTAAAGGGGTTCTCCAGGAATTAAGAAAATGAAAATACTTAAATATTACTTCATTATAAATATATTCCCAAATACCTTACATTAGTTATAATGGTTCGTTTCTTGTCTAGGGATCAATGATTAGGAGAAACAAAATGGCCGCCGTCCTATTAGTACAGACAAAACTATCTTTCGCTGAATCTCTGTAGAAATTGAGTTCATGAGCAGATGCGGCTGATGAGCAGCAGCTCTTGTATGCAGTCTCCATTACCACAGTCTGTCCTGTCCATCCTCTCTGTACTTCATGTCTCCTCCTGAACTCCATTCCTACAGAGATTCAGCTGAAGATCTTATTATCTGTATTCAGGATTATAATCCCTGACAAGCAGAGCAGAGAGGAGGACGAGGCAGCTCTTTACCTCAGTGTTGTGAAGTAACTCATCCTCCTGTGTGATTAGGACAGGTTTTGTCTGTACTAACAGGACAGCGGCCATTTTGTTTCTCCTAATCATTGCTCCCTAGACAAAACGAGCCATTATAACTAATGAAAGGTATTTGAGAATATTTTTATAATAAAGTAATATTTGTGTATTTTCATTTTCTTAATTCCTGGAGAACCCCTTTAAGGACCACAGTATGGACATGGCCATGTCTATGAGGCCTTCCTCAGCTCTTGTAATCACTCACACAACTGCCTGTCCAAATAGATAGTATAGTTCAGTATAGTGAATATAATCTTTTATCAGGTTTTGTTCAGGTTTTTTAATGTAGTTTTTTTTAACTCAAGTGGACCATATAGGGAGAGAAGGTATAAGGGACAGGAAGAACTTCCATTTTTGAACTCACTACTGGTTTTAGCTTCAAAAACCTTTAACAACTGTTAAAAAGGTTCTCCGGGTTACAGATATTGATGACCAAGCCTCATGATAGGTCATGAATATCAACTTGTTGGGGCTTCGACACTCAGCCCCCCTCCACTAATCTGTTTTGGGCAGCCATGGCACCAGGAACTGGAGGCAAACCACCCCATACACTGTGTAGTAGCTGTGCCGGGGTACTGCAGCTAAACTCCCATCCAAGTGAATGGGTACTGAATTTTTATATTTTGGCGCTAGAAACTATACACTATACACTTACTGCTCAGTTTCTGCTCAGTGTCGGACCTCCAACAAGCTGATATTCATGACCTATCCTGAAGTTAGGTCATTAACATCTGTAGCCTAGAGAACCTCTTTAACAGTAAGGAATGACTGACAATTTGTAGCAGTCTAATAGAATACAGTTGCAGCTAGCATGGCCGTGCGGGTTTCACGCTACTTTCCGGTGGCTGCTACATCTGGTCCCATGTGGTCCTATCCATTTTCAATCCATTGAGACCAGCCAATGGCCAAAAAATTAGTGGGTTAACAAAGGTATTACTTTAAAATTCATGTGGCAATTGGCTGCTGCACATGGGCGAGGTTGAAGTCCCGGCATCTTTAATGATGTGTGTTAATGGCCATTATATCTAATGAAAATCTATCTCAACTGCCTATAAACTGATCTGACCTGCTTAAAAAACACTAAACAGAGAATCCAAACAATAAAATAGAAAAGCAGTGCATTTTTCTCTCTCAGGCTGCAGCCATGATTTATCCCCCTACCTCTCCCCCCTCTGATGCCAGTGCACATGAGGAAGTTGAGGAGGAGGGAGCTGGGTCTCCACAGAATCTCCTAGTACCAGTAGTATAAAATAGATTTGGTAACAGTGCCAGCTGTAGTACGTACATAGTACCATTAATAATGCATGCAGCTGTATAGGTAATCTGCCTTGTTATGCAGCGATAGTTCTGTCTTTCACTGCATAATTGGTCAGATTTGCCTTTCAAAAGCTTTGGAAAACTGGCCAGCATGTGGTGGTATGCTGGAGTCCAAACTACATATATAGTATATACTTACAGTTGTCCTGATATTATATTTATGGATGTACCAAGTGTGGCCTCCATTACATCTCTGCAGAAGTTGTTACCCAGCTTTCCCAGACTGCAGAATGCCAGATCAACCTATCCATGAATTGGTAAATCCACAATACTGTATTGTGAATTTGCCAGCCAGGAGTCTGGAAAATATAGGAGTAAGAATTCCTGTGACAAACCCTCCATACTGTAGCATAGCAGATTTCTCATTCAAGATTCCAGGAAATCTGGGTAACAGGTTATGTGGATCTGTAATTTATTTTTATTTTATTTTTATTTTTTTGTTTCATGAATCCCCCCCTCCTCCTTTTCCATTGATAATTATTACATTTTGCCTACCGGGAGAGCGTTGAGCTCGCTCCATGGAGGTTTGAGATTTTCAAATATCAAAATGGATGATTTCCATTTCACCCTAAGTGCTTCATTTTCTGTCAGGTGCTGGTTTTTCCAATAACTAGTCTATAAATATCTCTCCTCTGTGATTTGGGCCTTTATGGCTTTTCTGGTCTCTTTCTCACCACCCTGTGGTCATAATTGGAACTGTCTCTATGAGGGCTTTTCTTTCACAAGACAAGTTGTAGCTTTCATTATTACCATTTTAAGGGTTCATATGACTTTCTGGTCCCTTTTTTTTCTTTTTGGGAGTGGCATGAACAATAAACAGCATTTCTTAGCATTGTGTAGATAGTTTTTTCCTCCTTTCCTACAGTGTAGAATAACACAATATCTTTATTCTGTGAGTCAGTACAATTACAGTGATACCAAATTTACAATGTCTTTGTTTTTTTTTAAATTTTTCGGACTGTTGCACAATAAAAATTATTTCAAAATGTTTTACCTGTTTTCCAAGATACATAACTTTTTTATTTTTCTGTCGCAAAGCTGTATGAGTAAAAAAGAAATCTATGGCACTCCGCAAAAAGTCCTGTACAATTCAGTACATTTTATTCCCCTACATTCAGTGTCCACGTGAGTTACTAATTGCCATGTTTATTGCTACCGGATGTTTTGGTCCAAACTGGACCTTTCTGAGTGGTACATCTGTGAGGAAAACATGCATAGATACATAAGCATATATACATCAACCAGGATAAAATATGCGCTCACAAGACATAAAATAACAAAAGTAATGTGAGAGAAGTCTATCAGATCAACAACCGTATCCAGAAAGTGACAAAAAAATATTAGAATGAGTACAAGATAATCAAAGAAAAATGTAGAATATGAAATAGTAGCACGATGTGACTAAAAGATCCACATGACCATTGTCAGTACAAAGTACCGGAAGGACCCACATATCATATTTACAAGGTACTAAAAATCCAGAAGCATATAAAGACAGTAGTCAAATTATGTCTGAAAATGTCATCATCTGCAGATGTTGGCGATTTGCATAACCTTACAACTTGTCCTTCTTGGTACTGCAGTTTCAATGTTGAGGAGTGTATGATCATTACTGATGTAATAACTTTTATTTGTAAAATTTTTTTATATTTTTTTATTTTGTAAGGAAAAGTCTTGATTTTTTTCACTTGGGACCTTTTTTGTATCCTTTTTTATTGAATTTTATTTTAGAATACTTAGATTTCTGTAGATAACAGACCCACCAGATCGTCACATGGGAAGGACTCATGGGTTGTCACAGACACATCAAAGGGATCAAATGACTGGCTTCCTGGCTGTTAGACAAGGAGCCTTGCAGTCTTTAGACAGCCAAGCCTCCTGACACGGGACGCCCTTGCAACACTTAACAGCTGTAAAATGGCTGCAGCTGTGTTTTAGTGTTTGTAAAAGCATGTATTGATAATCACTCCGGTTAAATAAAGGTTTAAATAAATGTTTTAACAGGAAAGGAAATCTAGTGTATCTCTTGCTACTGTAGTGTGATATATATTGGAATTTAGCAGGGCAGAAATTTGCTGTGGGATATGCAGAAGAATTATAACCCTTTTCTCAGGTTTTAGCACATGTATGATACATTCTTCAATTTGATTGTAGGGTCTATGATGACGTGGTACCAGCTCTGAAAAAGTGGAAAGAAGCAAACCTGAAGCTGTATATATTTTCCTCTGGAAGTGTTGAAGCACAGAAGCTCTTATTTGGTTACTCAATTGAAGGTGATCTCCTTGAGGTACATATAACACCCGTTTACACCCGAATTAGGATATTTATCCCGTAATACATCTTATAGTGGTTGTCCAATTACAAACACATCCCTATGGGTAGGGCATAAGCGTCTGATCAATTGGGGTCTGACTGCTGGGACCCCTGCCAATCACGAGAGCACACATGTATGACCACCGCTTCCTTAAAACAGGGGAACACGGGTCCCCTAATTTCATGTTCGGCCATAGCTCCAGTGGTCAGTCTTCTGTCAATCGGACACTTATCCCCTCTCCACAGGTAAGTGTTTGCTGTAGGACACACAATGTCCTTGATGTTATGATGCTTGAGTTATATTATTGGTTGTCCTAACAATAATTACTAGCAAGTTGCCTTTGTCTGCATAATTTATGCTGTGAACCAATGTCATAGGCTGCCAGGTAACTGGTCTGGTCACTGCGTAATGTTCTGTTCACGTTACAATTAACCGTTTAGCATATACATGTATGCAAAACATATCCATAGGGCTCCATTCACCCAACAAAGGCCAAAGGAGGCTTGGTGTTTGTTGGTAAACATTTTAATGTTGTGGAATAGGGTAGTAAACTGTTGTATTCAATACCAAGCTTATTCAGTAAAAAAAAAATAATAGCGAGTAGTATACTTTTTATATTTTTTACAGCGGGAGCCTGTTAATGACATATGCCTATACAAGATGCATAGCAGCCTTTCAAGGTTTACAACAATTCTGAACCCTAAGAGCATGTGTGACTGCTGTTAACCCCAATATACCAGTTTCATGACGTCATACAAGATATGAGAGTATGTCTTTTGGTTCCTTTTGCTTTCTTATGGAGGGATGAGAACAGAGCCTAGGCATAGAGGTTTACTGCATACACTCCTCAGTTTTTAGGTTATGAGTGGAATTTCAATTCCTAGAAGTAAGATATTCAACATGTATGCATTTCTTCTGTTAGGTTTCCTTTAAAGGGTAGCTGAACCTTTGATGAAAATTTAAAGGGGCAGCAGCACTGCTTAGGCCTTTTTATACGTTGGTAAAAAAGGATGCAGAAGTGCAGTACGCTATGCTTTTCCATCCCGCAGAGTCCAGTGAAAAAATGTATACGTTATGGTGATGCATGGCACTGTCTGACATTCGTCTGAGGCATCCTTTTTATTGTATACGTTAAACATAAGACAAAAGCGAGACGTGACCCCAGCCTTCCTCTTCAGCGTTCATCAGCTTTACTCAGCTTTTCAAGGGTGTGGAGATCCCAGATCCCAGTTACTTTCTACGAATCCATACTCACACTCGAAAACAAGAACAGAGAGCTGGATAAAAGTTTCATTTTCACTGTGTGCTACTGAAGTTATGTGCTGCATAAAATCAGCATTTTACTTCACTTATTTTATATGGCGGTTCCAGTACTTTGTTACTGGACAACCCTTTAAAGAAACACACCCACAAAAATGTTTATTCTCTGGCCTGTTAGAAAAGTATGTGACATAAATTTAGTGACAAAATGAATAATCTTCTTGCTGCTGGCTGCATTTTTGAACGATCTTCTCCCATCTAGTCCTCAGCTGTGGCATGTGACCATGACTGACTCTCCAGCTAGCACATTGTCTCAGGTGTGGACAGGAAGTCACGTTTTCTGTTCATTCCTATGAGAGCCCCTTTGTATCACAGGAATGAATAGAGACGCCGACTACCTACCCACACCTAAGACACTGTGTGAGTGTGAGGGCATCTGTCAGCAGATTTGTACCTATGAAACTGGCTGACCTGTTACATGTGCACTTGGCAGCTGAAGATATCTGTGTTGGTCCCATGTTCATATGTGCCTGCCTTGCTGAGAAAAATAATGTTTTAATATATGCAAATGAGCCTTTAGGAGCAACGGGGGCATTGTCGTTACACTTAGAGGCTCTGCTCTCTCTGCAACTGCCGCACCCTCTCCACTTTGATTTACAGAGCCAGGCAGGCGTCATCACATTTACACTGCCTGGTCCTGTCAATCAAAGTGGAGAGGGTGCGGCAGTTGTAGAGAAAGCAGAGCCTCTAAGTGTAACGACAATGCCCCCGTTGCTCCTAAAGGCTCATTTGCATATATTAAAACATTATTTTTCTCAGCAAGGCAGGCACATATGAACATGGGACCAACACAGATGTCTTCAGCTGCCAAGCGCACAGATCAGCCAGTTTCATAGGTACTAGAGATGAGCGAGTAGTGTTCGATCGAGCTGGTATTCGATCGAATACTACGATATTCGGCACACTCGATTTCAATCGAGTATAACGGCGATGGCGCACTTAGAATTCGTTTCCCCTCCCACCTTCCCTGGCGCTCTTTTTCCACCAATCAACATGCAGGGGGGGTATGACAGGCACGCTGAGCACGCTGGCAGCGCGAAAACAGCGTCTACATGCATTGGCTGGAAAAACCATGTGACCTCGAATATTAAAAACTCAGCTCTTCCTGCTCGTACGCATATGCTGCGTGAACTTAGTCAGGGACAGAGGCTGGAGAAGGGAGAGACAGATTTTAGCTGTTGGACAGGCAGGAGCGTGAATAAAAGCCCTTATCAGGGCTACTACAGTGGACTTCAGTGATAGGTTTACTACAATATAGACTTTACAGAGAACGGCTGCTGTATTCAGGGATAGCTGCTGGAGTAGGGACAGAGAGAGGCATTAGTGGTGTATTAGGTGCTCTGCTACATACCAAACTATATTTGGCACTACTGCTGTGTACCTTGAAATATACAATATCTAGGCCTTTTAATTGGCAACTGTACTGTGCGTTCTCTTGCTAAATAATTTCACATACCTGCTGTAAATACCCACCGTCTGTTCAGTTAGTACACGGCTGTGTACTTTGAAATATACAATATCTAGGCATTTTAATAGGCCACTGTACTGTGCGTTCTCTTGTTAAATTATCTCACATACCTGGTGTAAATACCCACCGTCTGTTCAGTTACTACACGGCTGTGTACTTTGAAATATACAATATCTAGGCCATTTAATAGGCCACTGTACTGTGCGTTCTCTTGTTAAATTATCTCACATACCTGGTGTAAATACCCACCGTCTGTTCAGTTACTACACGGCTTTGTACTTTGAAATATACAATATCTAGGCCATTTAATAGGCCACTGTACTGTGCGTTCTCTTGTTAAATTATCTCACATACCTGGTGTAAATACCCACCGTCTGTTCAGTTACTACACGGCTTTGTACTTTGAAATATACAATATCTAGGCCATTTAATAGGCCACTGTACTGTGCGTTTTCTTGTTAAATTATCTCACATACCTGGTGTACATACCCACCGTCTGTTCAGTTACTACACGGCTTTGTACTTTGAAATATACAATATCTAGGCATTTTAATAGGCCACTGTACTGTGCGTTCTCTTGCTAAATTATCTCACATACCTGGTGTAAATACCCACCGTCTGTTCAGTTACTACACGGCTTTGTACTTTGAAATATACAATATCTAGGCCATTTAATAGGCCACTGTACTGTGCGTTCTCTTGCTAAATTATCTCACATACCTGGTGTAAATACCCACCGTCTGTTCAGTTACTACACGGCTTTGTACTTTGAAATATACAATATCTAGGCCATTTAATAGGCCACTGTACTGTGCGTTTTCTTGTTAAATTATCTCACATACCTGGTGTACATACCCACCGTCTGTTCAGTTACTACACGGCTTTGTACTTTGAAATATACAATATCTAGGCCATTTAATAGGCCACTGTACTGTGCGTTCTCTTGTTAAATTATCTCACATACCTGGTGTAAATACCCACCGTCTGTTCAGTTACTACACGGCTTTGTACTTTGAAATATACAATATCTAGGCCATTTAATAGGCCACTGTACTGTGCGTTCTCTTGTTAAATTATCTCACATACCTGGTGTAAATACCCACCGTCTGTTCAGTTACTACACGGCTTTGTACTTTGAAATATACAATATCTAGGCCATTTAATAGGCCACTGTACTGTGCGTTTTCTTGTTAAATTATCTCACATACCTGGTGTACATACCCACCGTCTGTTCAGTTACTACACGGCTTTGTACTTTGAAATATACAATATCTAGGCATTTTAATAGGCCACTGTACTGTGCGTTCTCTTGCTAAATTATCTCACATACCTGGTGTAAATACCCACCGTCTGTTCAGTTACTACACGGCTTTGTACTTTGAAATATACAATATCTAGGCCATTTAATAGGCCACTGTACTGTGCGTTCTCTTGCTAAATTATCTCACATACCTGGTGTAAATACCCACCGTCTGTTCAGTTACTACACGGCTTTGTACTTTGAAATATACAATATCTAGGCCATTTAATAGGCCACTGTACTGTGCGTTTTCTTGTTAAATTATCTCACATACCTGGTGTACATACCCACCGTCTGTTCAGTTACTACACGGCTTTGTACTTTGAAATATACAATATCTAGGCCATTTAATAGGCCACTGTACTGTGCGTTCTCTTGTTAAATTATCTCACATACCTGGTGTAAATACCCACCGTCTGTTCAGTTACTACACGGCTTTGTACTTTGAAATATACAATATCTAGGCCATTTAATAGGCCACTGTACTGTGCGTTCTCTTGTTAAATTATCTCACATACCTGGTGTAAATACCCACCGTCTGTTCAGTTACTACACGGCTTTGTACTTTGAAATATACAATATCTAGGCCATTTAATAGGCCACTGTACTGTGCGTTTTCTTGTTAAATTATCTCACATACCTGGTGTACATACCCACCGTCTGTTCAGTTACTACACGGCTTTGTACTTTGAAATATACAATATCTAGGCATTTTAATAGGCCACTGTACTGTGCGTTCTCTTGCTAAATTATCTCACATACCTGGTGTAAATACCCACCGTCTGTTCAGTTACTACACGGCTTTGTACTTTGAAATATACAATATCTAGGCCATTTAATAGGCCACTGTACTGTGCGTTCTCTTGTTAAATTATCTCACATACCTGGTGTAAATACCCACCGTCTGTTCAGTTACTACACGGCTTTGTACTTTGAAATATACAATATCTAGGCCATTTAATAGGCCACTGTACTGTGCGTTTTCTTGTTAAATTATCTCACATACCTGGTGTACATACCCACCGTCTGTTCAGTTACTACACGGCTTTGTACTTTGAAATATACAATATCTAGGCATTTTAATAGGCCACTGTACTGTGCGTTCTCTTGCTAAATTATCTCACATACCTGGTGTAAATACCCACCGTCTGTTCAGTTACTACACGGCTTTGTACTTTGAAATATACAATATCTAGGCCATTTAATAGGCCACTGTACTGTGCGTTCTCTTGTTAAATTATCTCACATACCTGGTGTAAATACCCACCGTCTGTTCAGTTACTACACGGCTTTGTACTTTGAAATATACAATATCTAGGCCATTTAATAGGCCACTGTACTGTGCGTTTTCTTGTTAAATTATCTCACATACCTGGTGTACATACCCACCGTCTGTTCAGTTACTACACGGCTTTGTACTTTGAAATATACAATATCTAGGCATTTTAATAGGCCACTGTACTGTGCGTTCTCTTGCTAAATTATCTCACATACCTGGTGTAAATACCCACCGTCTGTTCAGTTACTACACGGCTTTGTACTTTGAAATATACAATATCTAGGCCATTTAATAGGCCACTGTACTGTGCGTTCTCTTGTTAAATTATCTCACATACCTGGTGTAAATACCCACCGTCTGTTCAGTTACTACACGGCTTTGTACTTTGAAATATACAATATCTAGGCCATTTAATAGGCCACTGTACTGTGCGTTTTCTTGTTAAATTATCTCACATACCTGGTGTACATACCCACCGTCTGTTCAGTTACTACACGGCTTTGTACTTTGAAATATACAATATCTAGGCATTTTAATAGGCCACTGTACTGTGCGTTCTCTTGCTAAATTATCTCACATACCTGGTGTAAATACCCACCGTCTGTTCAGTTACTACACGGCTTTGTACTTTGAAATATACAATATCTAGGCCATTTAATAGGCCACTGTACTGTGCGTTCTCTTGTTAAATTATCTCACATACCTGGTGTAAATACCCACCGTCTGTTCAGTTACTACACGGCTTTGTACTTTGAAATATACAATATCTAGGCCATTTAATAGGCCACTGTACTGTGCGTTTTCTTGTTAAATTATCTCACATACCTGGTGTACATACCCACCGTCTGTTCAGTTACTACACGGCTTTGTACTTTGAAATATACAATATCTAGGCCATTTAATAGGCCACTGTACTGTGCGTTTTCTTGTTAAATTATCTCACATACCTGGTGTACATACCCACCGTCTGTTCAGTTACTACACGGCTTTGTACTTTGAAATATACAATATCTAGGCCATTTAATAGGCCACTGTACTGTGCGTTTTCTTGTTAAATTATCTCACATACCTGGTGTACATACCCACCGTCTGTTCAGTTACTACACGGCTGTGTACTTTGAAATATACAATATCTAGGCATTTTAATAGGCCACTGTACTGTGCGTTCTCTTGTTAAATTATCTCACATACCTGGTGTAAATACCCACCGTCTGTTCAGTTAGTACACGGCTGTGTACTTTGAAATATACAATATCTAGGCCTTTTAATAGGCCACTGTACTGTGCGTTCTCTTGCTAAAGTATTTCACATACCTAATTATATACCCAAATATTGTATTTGCAACAAAAAAAAAATAAAATGCGGAGGGGGGCTAGCGGAATAGGACGTGGACGTGGACGAGGACGGGGGCGCGGAAATGCTGTTGGGGGCCTTGTTGAAGCCAGTGGGGATACAATGTGTGCTGGTGAGGATCAGCCAGGATCCCGCTCATCCAGAATCCCTGCCTTTATGGGACAGTTAAGCAGGGGGCGGGTTACACCCCTGTTGAGGCCTGAGCAGGTTGAACAGGTGGTGCAATGGATAGCCGATAGCGCTTCCACACAGTTGTCCACCAGCCAGTCATCCACACAGTCTCACTCTGACCCTCCTTCCTCCACACCTGGCCAACAGAGTCATCCCACCCTTGACCCCTCCCAGGAGCTCTTTTCGGGTCCTTTTTCAGATGTGCCGGAAGAATCCCAGGAGCTAGCAGAGGAATTTGTTTGTAGTGATGCCCAAACACTGGAGTTTTCGCCATCTCCTGCTGATGTGGACCCTGAGCCAGCATCTGTTATCATGAGCGATGATGATGATGAGACGCAGTTGCCATCAAGGGAGGCTGTTGGAATGTCCAGTGGGCAGGAGGAGGAGCAGAGTGAGGAAGTGGAAGAGGAGCTGGTGGATGACGAAATGACCGACCCCACTTGGCCAGGGGTGATGTCCAGCGAGGAAAGCAGTGGAGAGGTGGTGGTCTGCGCAGCACCGAAAAAGGCAGCAAGAGGCAGAGGGATGTCCACAGGCAGAGGGATGTCCACAGGCAGAGGGATGTCCACAGGCAGAGGGATGGCCACAGGCAGAGGGATGGCCACAGGCAGAGGGATGGCCACAGGCAGAGGACAGTTCAGACAGAGAAGTGAGGCCACAGCCAGCAGGGCCGAAGCTGTTCCCGCCAGCGGCCAGTCGCGCGAAGCTCCCCCATCGAGGCCTCGTACTTCTGTGGTGTGGAGATATTTTAATGTTTGTGCGGATGACAAACTGAGCGCGGTTTGCACACTCTGCCACTCAAAACTGAGTAGGGGCTCTGAGAAGAGCAATCTGACCACCTCAGGCATGCGGCGTCACTTGGAATTCAAGCACTGGGCTGAGTGGGAGAGAGCAAACGCAATACAAACTGCGCCCGGTCTTGCTGCCACTGCCTCTTCCCCTTTGTTGTGTGCTGCCACTGCGGTCCAGACCTCCAGCCAGGACACCTCCACATCTGCCTCTGCCTCTGCTACTTTGGGGCCTTCTCCTTCAGCCTCCCCTTCCCCCGCCCCTTCCCCCGCCTCTTCGCCTGCACCTTCACACTCCTCGTCCCAACAACTGTCCATCTCGCAGGCGTTCGACCGCAGGCGGAAGTACGCCTCGAGTCACCCCCAAGCCCAAGCCTTAAACTGCCACATCTCCAAACTGCTGGCCCTGGAGATGTTGCCGTTTAGGCTTGTGGAGACGCAGGCCTTCCGCGACCTGATGGCGGCTGCCGCACCTCGCTATTCCGTCCCTAGCCGCCACTACTTTTCCCGGAGTGCCGTCCCCGCCCTGCACCAGCACGTGTCGCGTAACATCAGGCGGGCCCTGAGGTACGCAGTCAGCGCAAAGGTCCACTTGACCACCGACTCATGGACAAGCGCTTGCGGCCAGGGACGATACATTTCTCTGACGGCACACTGGGTGAATGTAGTGGAGGCGGGGACGGGGTCGCAAACAGAGACGGCCTACCTACCACCCCCGCCCAAGATTGCCAGCATGGGTTCTGATAAACCCCCCCCTCCTCCTCCTCCTCCTCCTCCTCCTCCTGTGCCTTAACATCTCCCTCAGCCGCTAGCTGGAAGCGTTGCAGCACTGGCGCGGGGAGACGTCAGCAGGCGGTGCTAAAGCTCATCAGCTTGGGCGACAGGAAGCACAGCGCCCCAGAGGTGAGGGACGCCATATTGCAGCAGACGGAGATGTGGCTGTCGCCGCTGCAGCTAGGACCAGGCATGGTCGTGTGCGATAACGGCCGTAACCTGGTGGCGGCTCTGGAGCTTGCCGAACTCAATCACGTACCATGCCTGGCCCACGTTTTTAATCTGGTAGTCCAAAAATTTCTGAAGACTTACCCCAACCTGGCAGAGCTACTGGTGAAAGTGCGGCGCTTGTGCGCTCACTTTCGGAAGTCAACTGTAGCTGCTGCTAGCTTAAAAAAACTCCAGCAACGCCTCCATTTGCCTCAACATCGGCTGTTGTGCGACCTGCCGACTCGCTGGAATTCCACCTATTCCATGTTGGCCAGGGTGTGTGAGCAGCAGAGAGCATTGATGGAGTACCAGATTAATAATCCACGCGTGCCTCCAACTCAGCTCCCTCAGTTTGCCAACCACGAGTGGCCATGGATGGCAGACATATGCGATGTACTGCGTATCTTTGAGGAGTCCACCAAGAAGGTCAGCAGCGAGGACGCTATAGTGAGCGTAACCATTCCGCTCCTAGGCGTCCTTAAAGAATCGCTCATCGCAATAAGGGAGAACGCATTGCACGCAGAGGAGACGGGGGTAGGAGGAGACGCAACGGAGCTACACAGTCAGACCACACTTTTGTCTGCTTCACGGTGGCAGTTGCAGGAGGAGGAGGATGAGGAGGAGGAGGACGACGTGGAGGTGGCTGTGGAAGAGGAGGAGGATGCTGGCGGCGAGGGTAGCAGTCAGGCTGTGTGCGTCCCATTGGTTCAGCGCGGATGGGGCGGAGAGGAGGCGGAAGAGGAAGAGGAGGAAATGGCAAGTGATCCTTCTGGTGGGGGCAGTGAGGTCATGCCTATTCAGAGTCTGGCACACATGGCTGACTTCATGCTGGGCTGCTTTTCCCGGGACACACGTGTTGTCCGGATAGTGGAGAACAAACTGTACTGGGTCTTCGCACTCCTGGACCCCCGGTATAAAGATAACGTCTCCTCTTTTATTCCGGTAGAGGAGAGGACGAATCGATTGCTGGAATACCAGAGGGAACTCGTGCAGAACATGATGGAGATTTTCCCACCCACCATCGCTGGCGGCAGAGAGGAGAGGGTCTCCCAGAGTCCCACAACATCCATCAGGCCCACAGCCACCAGGGGAACACTCTCCAAGGTGTGGGACACGTTCATGGCACCCCCTCGTGCAACTTCCATCACTGCGGGGCCCGCTATCAGCAGGAGGGACAAGTATCGGCGGATGTTGCGGGAGTACCTGGCAGACCGTAACCCTGTCCTCCCCGATCCCTCGGCGTCCTACACTTACTGGGTCTCCAAGTTGGACACGTGGCTGGAACTGTCCCTGTACGCCTTGGAGGTGCTTGCCTGCCCTGCCGCCAGCGTGCTATCAGAAAGGGTGTTCAGCGCAGCCGGGGGCATTATAACCGATAAGCGCAGCCGCCTGTCAACCGACAGTGCGGACAGGCTGACGCTAATCAAAATGAACAGCAAGTGGATTGACCCGGACTTTGCTTCTCCAACCGTGGAAAGCAGCCAAAAGTGAAGTGCCATGTGTATGAAGTGCCATTTCCTCCTCCACCTCCTCCTCCTCCTCCTTAACCGCCGTAGAATTGCTCCATAAAAAAAAATATATATATATTTATGGCTCTCCTCTTGGGCCTCCACATAATTTTTAAGAGGTCTCACCTCTTGGGCCTCCACATAATTTTTAAGAGGTCTCACCTCTTGGGCCTACTCATAATTTTTAACCGGTCTCACCTCTTGGGTCTCCACAAAATGTTTAACAGGTCTCACCTATTGGGCCTCCACATAATTTTTAACGGGTCTCACCTCTTGGGTCTCCACAAAATGTTTAACAGGTCTCACCTCTTGGGCCTCCACAAAATGTTTAACAGGTCTCACCTATTGGGCCTCCACATAATTTTTAACGGGTCTCACCTCTTGGGTCTCCACAAAATGTTTAACAGGTCTCACCTCTTGGGCCTCCACATAATTTTTAAGAGGTCTCACCTCTTGGGCCTCCACATAATTTTTAAGAGGTCTCACCTCTTGGGCCTCCACAAAATCTTTAACAGGTCTCCCCTCTTGGGCCTCCACATAATTTTTAATACGTCTCACCTCTTGGGCCTCCACAAAATCTTTAACAGGTCTCACCTCTTGGGCCTCCACATAATTTTTAAGAGGTCTCACCTCTTGGGCCTCCACATAATTTTTAAGAGGTCTCACCTCTTGGGCCTCCACATAATTTTAAGAGGTCTCACCTCTTGGGCCTCCACATAATTTTTAACGGGTCTCCCCTCTTGGGCCTCCACATAATTTTTAATACGTCTCACCTCTTGGGCCTCCACAAAATATTTAACAGGTCTCACCTCTTGGGCCTCCACATAATTTTTAAGAGGTCTCACCTCTTGGGCCTCCACATAATTTTTAAGAGGTGTCACCTCTTGGGCCGCCACAAAATTTTCCATGAGCCTCTGGCCAGCCCACGGCCTCTTCCTGCCTTTTGCGGTCCTACGCATCCCTCAACATCCCCACTGCTTTACCTGCTAGACCTGACACTGGGCCAGGTCGGGTCACTGACATCTCAAGCGCCAACAATTTGGGCATTTTAAGGCTTCTGCATGTGTTTGAGTTGTTTTTACATTTTAAAGAAGACATGTCTGACCACATCTCACACACACACACAATGACAATTAGGGGTGGGGTCTATTTGCTTTCCCCTTTGCTTATGCCATCTGTGGTTGTCATAGGCAACGTGATTTTAAGGGGTGCAGAATTTTATCTTCTTTTTTGTCTAGTTTGGCTTGGGGTCCATGGCAATGTTGAGGAAAGAAGGTTTCCTTGTATGGTCTCACTTTACAGAGAGGTTAGATTGTCTTTGGAGTGTATTGTTGAGAGGCTGTGATAGTGGCGTAATAGTGCGACTTGGGCGGGTTATATGCACCCAGACATGCTTCCCCTGCTGTCCTAGTTGCATTCCAGCAGTGTTGGCATCCTTTTCTGAGGTTCCAGGGTGGACTTGGTGACCTCCAAGTGGTCGAATTGAGATTTCCAAGTGGCGAGTATTTTTTTCCCATAGACTTTAATGGGATTCGATATCCGGTCGAATAGTCGAATTTCGCAGTCTATTCGAATCGAATTTCGAACTTTCGAATATTTCACTACTCGCTCATCTCTAATAGGTACAGATCTGCTGAAAGTTGCCCTTTAAGAGTGTCTATCACATGACACAGGTGAGGATCAGAATGGAGAGGAAAACTCACAACTACAGTCACCAGTAAGAAAATTACCTTCACTACAATTTACATCATGTACCTTTCTTTTTTTTTTCTGGAAGTGCTGCAATACCAGGTCAATGCGTGGAGTGGAGCAAGCTCTTTTTCCATCTCCCTGTTCAAAAAATCCATTTAACATGTGGTCCCCAGATAGGGGACGTATCAGATATTAAACTATTGAGAACACATACTACGCTTGATCTTATTGATATCATGTACCTTTCTAACGGGCCAGAGAGTACATTTTTTTGGAAGTGCTTTGTCAATATTCCATAACATAGCCAGTCAGTTCTTATAAAACAGTGCTGCTCACATTTTATTGAATTGGCCATCTGAGCTGTTGGGCTGATGAAATGCTTTCATTTACATGAAAGGGTTATAAATGACTGAGAAAGCCCAAGCTATTGTAGTGTAAAAATCTAATGTGGACGGACCAAGCGCCTCAGGATATGCACACAATGGGGGGACTAAACAGTATAGTGAAAGGTGTAGCCTTATGTATTAACACATGACTGGTACTTTTCACCTATTGTTTTATTTTCATGTAAAAGCAGACACTGCTACAAAGACAATGTATATCAGTACTATCCATATGTGGCCTTTTACTACATTATGACAGAAGTGACAAAAAAAAGTATGGGAAAGTGCTGAAATCCTATGAGAGAGATGGTGCTTTCTGCCACCCTCCATCATTTAATTCATAATGGAGCATATGGTAGCGTCAAGGGAATCTGTCACCAGGTTTATGCTGCCTGGTCTGAGGGCAGCATAAACTAGTAACCTGTACCCTGATTGCATCACCAAGACCCTATTTATCTACAGCAGCGCTGCCTGCCACGCAGCGATGAACATGCGCTGTGTAGTCCTCAGTATTCGTGAGCTGCGGCCCCCACTGCTGACTGGCACCTTTCTACCGATGCACAGTATAGGCAAGAAGCCGTAAGTCAGCAGCGGGAAGAGCCACAGCTTGTGACTACAGAGGTCTGTACTCTGACTGACTACTTACAGTGCACAACAATAGGACACATGACAGGCCACCCCAGATGAATAAAAAATATTAATATTGTGCAATACATTTTTTCAGGCATAAATTAATCACAAGCCTACATTGCAAGACACTATAGAGATGGCATCCACCCTGCTGCATGTTTCGGCTTTTGTCTGGGAGTGGCGCTCACACAGGTTGTCAGGTAACCAATAGATTCTGTGCTGGAAAATGTGGCATAAAGGATTCATTAATAAAAGTACCTGGTTCACTAGATATGGTGCCATACACCATGTGTATCTGCTACTAATGTTTCCTACAGTGGTGTTTTGTGACGTCAGACGCCAATGGATATAGTGACATCACATGGCAGCTTGTGCATCTCAGAACATAGATAGCTGATAGGTAGGTGATTGTGCAGGGCACATGTGTATGCCCACTGAGCCCAGAGCCATAACCAAGCTATCACAAATGCCAGGACCGATACTATGCACAGTATATAAACTAAGTGGAGAACAAAGGTTTGGGTAAAATGTGTGACGCTAGTCACCGGTAAATATAGTGAGAGGAGCCACGTTTGTCAGTGCAGATTTTATTGGTTTACTGAAATTAAAATGGAGGGTTGAGATGTGTGAGTGCCTCTTCCAGATGAAGGCTTTGGGCTGAAAAGTGTGTTGGGCGCCAACCCTGTGGACTCTACAATATGGGTCTATGACTTTACGTTTTTTATGCCCGAAAAATTGTATTGCACTTTACAGTGTTGATTAGTTTATTAAGTCTCCTTAAAGCTGCCCGATGTTATGAACGAACGCTTGTTAGCGATAATCTGCCGTTGTAAAGATGCCGCTGATTATGCTTGTTCATGGGTGATATGATTGTTCCTGCAGTGTTTTAAATCATCGTTTGCTGGCAGCAGATTGTGTCGTCTAAACAGCGATCTGCTGCCAACAAATAATGATTCTGTATGGGGACAAGCAATGGCATTAGCAATCCCTCCTCTCCATACTGTGGAGGAGATCACTGCATGTAAGTGTAGCTTTCCCCTTCACACTATTGTCTGAAAGGAACTCTTCCTTCTCGACAATCATCTGTGCCATTGAGCAGTGTAAAGGGGCCAATAGTCATCTGGGGAACCATGTCATGTGTTCAATCTTTATAGATGACACCTGCTACTGATCTCGCGGGGTCAGCTCCTGGATGGCGGATTTCGGGAAGGGGTCCTGTACATGTATGGCAGATGTCAGGAAGGGAATAAAATACTGAGTATTCTCGCATGAGCAAAATCCTCTTCTTACAAACACTAATAGTCCAGTTGCCTTTAGTTAATCATGTGTATATATTTTTCAGTTGTTTCATGGCCATTTTGATACTACTGTTGGATCTAAGGTGGAAAGTGAAAGCTATAAAAGAATTGCCGAAAAAATTGGGTGCTCCACTGAGAATATTCTGTTCCTCACTGACGTTACTAAGGGTAAGCAATATAGCTATTTATTTGGATATCCTCATACCTTGTGTCAGCTTTTCCATTTTTTATGTAACTATGGATGACACACAGGAACCAAGAACTGATGTTACTGTTGGGAACTTTTTCACCAGTCACATTAGTGTTTCCATCTGTCATGCCATTCACTTAGTGGAATCATGTCTCATTTCCAGCATTCAAATTAATGGAATAGTTTTTTTTGCATTGAAACACTGTGAACTGTCATGTCGGCCAATTACATAAGTCATCAATGGGATTCCTTTATGAGGTCCATTTTTAAAAGATTACTCAAATGGATGAAAAAGACTGACAAGTGTGGATAGACCCTTCCATTTTATAGAAAATTAACTTGAAATACTATTACATTATTCCAGACCTTGGTTTCCTGTTTATGCTCCTGATAACTGCTGTGAATTAGGCATCATCGGATGTCATAATGTCATTTCTAATGCTATTTTAGAACACACCTTACCTAGGTGAAAGCTAAAATAATATACATTTCATACACTGTTTTTCAGTAATATATTTTACTCTGTAATTTAGCCGACATCAGCCAAATTTATGTCCAAATGTACAACATCAATGGCAGGGAATTACTGCAAAGAGTAGTACATGTGCATCATGGTCGTCATGTGAGCACAACACATCCTATCACAACGCTCATCACATTGAATAGTGAATATTACAGATCAATTTAGATTCATACAGTTAAAAAGACCTGATCTCATATGGATGACATAGGCTAGCAGTATGCATTTAGTGTATAGTGGTCTCTCTCATAGCCTTAAAGGGGTATTCTCATCTTAGACAATGGGGGCATATCGCTAGGATATGCCCCCATTGTCTTATAGGTGCGGGTCCCACCGCTGCGACCCGCACCTATATCCAGAACGGAGCGAGGAGCGCTGCGCCTGGAGGACCCCGGGTCCAGCCACCACCAGCGAACCATTCATAGAAATGAATGGGAGCGCAGATCGGCTATTTTCGGCAGCCCCATAGAAATGAATGGAGGGCGGCTGCGCATGCGCAGTGCGCCCTCATTCAGTTCGGGGGCTCCGTTCTGGATATAGGTGCGGGTCCCAGCGGTGGATGAAATTGATGAATCAACTAAAGATGGATCAGCTAAAATGTGTACACTAGCCTTGACCTTATGCAAACAAAATATAGTCTTCAAAAACTGTAAGATGATAGCAATTCATATATACCATACATGTGCATGCAAAAACTACAGGAATGTGCCACCCAACTTTTGGAGGGAAGTACTGGAAATTCTATAGTATATCATTTTCCATATCCTTATACAAACTGTAATCCTGACTCTAAATTCCTAAACCTGATATACCATATTTTTCGCTTTATAAGGCACACTTTTTCCCCCCCAAAAGTAGGGGGAAAATTGCTGTGTGTCTTATAAAGCGAATACTAGTGAGCGTTTACATTATGGAATTGCTCACTAGTATGTAGTAGGTGCCGGGACCCCCATCAGACCTCAGATCAGCCATAAGGATAAAATAAAAAAGTTTCTCACCTCTCCTGCGCCGTGGCTACACTCTGGCGCTCCTCTGTCGGCGCTGCATTGTCACCTGACTGCGTGCAGTGTCAGGTCATAGTGCACGCACTACGTCCTGACACTGTACGCATTCCTGACGCTGTACGCGGTCAGGACAGTGCAGCGCCGACAGAAGAAGACAGAGGAGCGCCAGACCCCGAGCGGAGCCGCTGCGCAGGAGAGGTGAGAGACTTTTTTATTTTATCCTTATGGGGCTGATCTGAGGTCTGATGGGGCAGAGTGGGCTGCTATTGGGGGCACAGTGGGATGATATGGGGGCATAGTGGGCTGATCTGAGGTCTGATGGGGGCATAGTGGGCTGATATGGGGACACAGTGGGCTGATATGGGGGCTGATGGGGGCACAGTGGGCTGATATGGGGGCACAGTGGGCTGATATGGGGGCACAGTGGGGTGATATAGGGGCACAGTGGGGTGATATGGGGGCACAGTGGGCTGATCTGAGGTCTGATGGGGGCACAGTGGGCTGATATGGGGGCTGATGGGGGTTCTGACATGGAGGGCTGATATGGGGATCTGATGCGATGTCCTGAAATTTATGGGGGGTCTGTGATGTGAGGTGTGATGAAAAATATTTTTTTCTTATTTTTCTACTCTAAAATCTGGGGTGCGTCTTATAATCAGGTGCGTCTTATAAAGCGAAAAATACGGTAATTCATTAACTAAGGATGCTTTCAGATGAGCATGATATGACTAATTGCTCCAGTATTATAGACATGACACCTGAACCTCCTGCAGATCATTTGAAAATCAGTCAGAGCTCCATAAGGGAGAGTTCACATTACCGTTATTTTTCCGTTCTTCTGATCCATCACAGGAAAAAAAGGATCCTCCAAAAAGCGGATCCTGTGCATCAGTTATTTCCGTCTGAGATACATTTTTGTAGACAGAAAAAAAGTACTGCATACAAAACAATGCTTAAATAAGGGATCTCAGACGGAAATGGCTCAAACGGATGCCAAATGTGCGTAACTGATGCACATAATCGTCTTGTTTTTTGACAAGATCCATTTTTTTGTATTTTTACTGATCAGAGGAACTGAAAAATAACGGTGATGTGAACTCTCCCCAACTCCGGTTGTGATGAATCACATGAGGTCCGGGTGTTGAGACCATAATAGGTGATGCAAACACTGGTAAATGTGTGGGTCATGGTGTCAATAAAAGGCCTAATTGTGCAAAGGGGTGATTAGACGAGCAAGCGCTCTTCTACTCACTCCTTTTCTGACACAAAAATGATCCTTCATGTGTTACAATCAGAGAGCAAGTATGCTGTCTGAAGGGGGATTGATAACATGCACAAAAGTCCATGTAACTCTCCCCTCCCTCTTGGACATGTACAGTTACACAAGGAGAGAGTATCTTTGTCTTTCCCCCTCACACTGGCTGAGATCACAGCTGCCTGAAGGGGTGAGGATGCTTCTTTAACCTGGAATATCTCTGGCTGTGTAGCAACTACAAATGTGAGCAATTTTAAGCTTTAAAACAAGACCCAGAAGCCTTCCTTAGCCTCCCTACAGCCTGAGATATAGCCTTCAGAAACTGTGTTGGTAGTGAGAGTTGCAGGTATATGAAGCTCTCACTGGGGCCCACTTCTAACAGCTGTAAAGTATTGGTTAGATTGCCAGCTTTAAAACAAGCCCTGAGATCCTGCCATCAGTAGCAAGGACTTATGAGATCTGTTCTTGGCATGGAGAGGGTTAATGTTGTATTTCCCATGCTAATGGTTATGTTTCTTGCCTATCCTAACATATTCTCTGTTTATGCAGAGGCAGAGGCTGCAAGGAGAGCAGGTGTGCATGTGGCTCTAGCTGTAAGGCCTGGAAATGCTGCTCTGACAGATGAAGAGAAGTCCGAATACCATCTTATACCATCATTTGATCAGCTTCAGCTGCGTATGACCTAGGATACCTCAGACATCATAATCAAAGTTCTCTTCTTGACTCTAATTCTAGAAATAAACTAGTATAATGCCTGATTTTAAAGTATTGAGTAGGAGCTGCACCATTCATCAGTGTTGTGCACATGCCTGTATGTAAGTAGAAAGGTTGTTTTGTTATCTCTGCAGCATCACATCTGTCATTTTCTCATGAAATCACCCATATAGAAGCATGTCTGCAGCCCTAGATAAGTGTCATCCAAACACCAGGCATGATTTTTTGCAGACAGGTATTATGAGTTGATCCTTCCATTAGTGATAATGTTATGGCTGAAGATTAAAAGGAATGTCTTGAATATTTAATTTCAGTTTCAGTAATTACATGTAAGTCTGTAGAAGGAAAATAATGTAAAATATTCCATAGGGCAGCCATATTTGGAGGCACAGCCTTCTGTCCGGTATCGTCTGTATATACAGTATACACAGTGTATATAGAGTGTCTTGGTGTATGTTTGCTGTATGGCACCTGAAATAACCCATAGAAAAGTTTTCATATTACCATCTCCAGGATGTGCAGATCCTCCGCCAATGACCACTCTGCTTATGGAGGGTCGCTATGTAGATTAATAGATATATTTCCACAACAACATTATTAGATGTCTTAACAAAACTGAGCAAGACAAAAACTGGCCATATACCAAAGCTAGCTGTTGGCACTGTCCAGGAACGTCCCCATCAAGTTCCCAGTCCGCCCCCCCCCCTACATAGCCCAAGCATGCATCTCCTCCGCTAGTACACTACACCACCAGCAGCGCCGTTGCCGCCAACCCCCCCCCCCCCCTTCTCTGCGTCACTAGCAGCCGATAACCCCGCCCACACTTTCCCTTCTGCATAGCCAACAGACGCAGTTCCAGTTCAACAGAGGGCATCAGCCTCAACTGTTTCGCTGGGTAAGTGCCGAAAATGTCACAGGACTCAGCGCATGCCAAGTGAAACAAGTTGACGCTGATGCCCTGGAAGAGCGCAGGCAGAGTTTGGCAGATTGCTGCCCATAAATCTGTAAAGGGTTATAAGGCGATTCACAAACAACATGAAGCCCATCATTCTAAAGTGAGAAAGATTCAAGACAGTTGATAGTATTTCCAGGAGTGGACGCCCCAGCAAGTTCACCCCAAGGTCAGACAGTGCAACTACAGCTACATCTAAGACTCATATGGCATGTTAAATGTTCAAGTTCATGAAATTGAACAAGTATGGCTTTTTTGGAAGGGTTTCCAGGAAAAAGCCAATTCTTTCTAAAAAGAATGTGTCTACATGGCTTAAAGGGTTTGACATAAAATATATTCTACATATTTCAAACCAGCACCTGGCTCTGAATACTTTTGTAATTAAATGTAATTAAAAATTTAGTATAACCACTGAGTTATTCAATAAAATGTATCCGTACAGCGCCACCTGCTGTTCTTTTCTTTATTTTTTGTCCTTCTCACTGAAGGCGGTCGAACATGCTGAGTTTAAATCTTCAACTGCCACCAGCCATATGTTCTGTTAGAAGCTGTGGCAGTTACAGGGAGAGAGCTGCAGCAGAAAGGACATGCCCCTGAGCAGCCAAGCTGAAGATGATGTAGCAGAGCAATTGGAGCCATGAATGTGGAGATCTCTGGACCCATGTGGGGTACAAGGCTGGTTCTAGCTTTGTTAGAAAGGTATTGTCATACACTGTATGATAAGCTTCATCTGAACAAACCACAAGGCTTCTGGAACAATGGATCAGATTTACTAACCATAATAGTGGCGTAAGCTTAGACAGCCTGTCTTGAGCTGCACCAGATTTATCACAAGGGCTCAGGCTGGATGATAAATCTGGTGTATGGATGGACAGCTTTCTCTTATTTTTTCTTCTAAATAAAGTAAGAAAGAACAGTGTCTACTTTTGTCTAGGCTTAAACAAATCAAGGAGAGCAAGTATACATTGGTTTTCTTTGGTTGATGAATGCAAATCACAACATTATGTGCATTATAAATATATATGTATATATTTTGCAATGTATGTATCGATATAAACAAAAAAAAGAGGGGTTTTCAGTCAGCACATCCCAGTGCGCAGGTGCACGTTGCTATGGCTGATTGCAATGAAAAGGGAAATACATACAATGCAACGGCACACTGCTAACCAGATAAAGCACAAAATGCCATAGTGATATGAAGTATTCTGGAGCTGATGCTATGCTTGTTTGGTAAATTAGAGATTCTTGGCAAATATATTTTGTACAAAATTATCTGGGCCCGTTCACCAAATTGTCCAGGTGATCTCTGTAGAACGGGAACCTAACACTATTTCCTACCTGTTATGTGCCAACCTTGGCTTCCGTATAATCAGGGGGTGTTTGGTTCCACATGCATGCTGGGTCCCTACAATGGCCTTTTGCCATTTGTAGTGCTTCAAAGGCCTCCACTAATACAGGGATGCAGGTACCAAGCATGCATGCCAAGTCCACTCGGCTTTATAGTTACACTATATAACACCCCCTGATTATACGGAAGCCAAGGTTGGCACATAACAGGTAGGAAATAGTGTTAGGTTCCGTTCTACAGAGATTACCTGGACGATTTGGTGAACGGGCCCAGATAATTTTGTACAAAATATATTTGCCAAGAATCTCTAATTTACTAAACAAGCATAGCATTAGCTCCAGAATACTTCATATCTCTATGGCATTTTGTGCTTTATCTGGTTAGCAGTGTGCCGTTGCATTGTATGTATCGATATATGTATATATACATTTATACATTTATTTCCATATCATCACCACGATGGCATGACAAGGAGAGATTGACTCATGACCTCTGTAGGAGCAGGAACAGAGAAAGGTTAAATTGCCCCCTCCCACCACCACCAGTGTTTCTTGTCCCTACAGAGGCCAGGTTTCTTGTCTCTACAGAGGCCAGGTTTCTTGTCCCTACAGAGGCCAGGTTATTATGGTATCTGGTTGGGCACTTACCTGTTTCCAGGCCCCCTGCTCGCCAGCGGTCACGTACTAATGCTGAGCAGGGGAATATTGGGAGGGCTTGTCCTGGTTGATCCGGGGACTGCTCCCGGGGCAGCGTCTCACTCCTTGCCCCTGGTGGGTTTTGCTGGGAATGAGCACCCGGCGCATCTCACACCTTATGATTTCGTGACTTCCGGTGGCGTCCAGGAAGTGATTTAGGAGGCGGCGTGTGGCGTTCCAGATGCTGGTAAATAGCGAGGAGCTACGATTTATGACTGATCTGAGGTCTGAGGATCAGCATGTCGGGTCCGGAGCCGCCTTCACCTAGGGAGCCTGATGCTTCCGTCGCCCTCTGTGATGGGGTGCTACGTCAGATGACCTGTCCTCCACAGTCACCAGACCTAAACCCAATCGAGATGGTTTGGGGTGAGCTGGACCACAAAGTGAAGGCAAAAGGGCCAACAAGTGCTAAGCATCTCTGGGAACTCCTTCAAGGCTGTTGGAATACCATTTCAGGTGACTACCTCTTGAAGCTCATCAAGAGAATGCCAAGAGTGTGCAAAGCAGTAATCAAAGCAAAGGTGGCTACTTTGAAGAACCTAGAATATAAGACATATTTTCAGTTGTTTCATACTTTTTTGTTAAGTATATAATTCAGTGTGAATCTACAATTTTCATAGTCATGAAAATACAGAAAACTCTTTGAATGAGAAGGTGTGTCCAAACGTTTGGTATGTACTGTACATATAGCCTCCTCCTGATTCTGGTCTGTTCTCGCCTCATAGGTATCCAAAGAGGCACAGAAGAAGGTGAAAAAGCCATTGAAATGTATCTTCTGTTACAAAAAAATTACCAGATACTTACCCCAAAAAGAACTGCAAGGACGGTATTGCAAACATTGTACGTGAGGAACAACCCTCTATAATGGATGAGTTCAGATCCATGATTCAATAGGAAATTAAATAATCATTATCTCATATTTCTGAACTTTACCCAGGACCACTTCCTCCAAAATGACAAAAATTAATATCTCCCTCTTCCTCGGATTCGGAATGCTTGGGGGAGGATGCTTCCTCTTCCAAACATTGGGACTAGGATGACCGCCTTTCAGAAACAGAATTTTCTGAAGAGGGTAAAAAAAATCTATTTTGCAGCTGATGAAATGTCGGACCTTTTAAAGGCAGTGAGGGCTACCATGGGGGTGGAAGAAATGCAAAAAACTCACTCCATCCAGGAGGAGATGTTTGCGGTCTGAGAGTTAGGCTCCATTCACACGTCCTGTTTTTCTTTACTGATTCGATCCTGATCTGGATCTGGATCCATTCATTTCAATGGGTCCTGAAAAAATCAGGATCGAATCAGGAAAGAAAATCAGGACGTGTGAATGGAGCCTTAAAGGGAACCTGTCATTAACTTTATGCTGAAGTCACTGAGGGCAGCATAAATTAGTGACAGAAATGCTGATTTCAGCGGTGTGTCACTCATGAGCTAAAAGTAAGTAGTTGCCAAGAACTAGTATCATAATCATTGCAGCCCAGGCCTTGAAAAGAGTCATATCTACCTGAGAAGAGTCATGGTTATTCATAATCTCCTGGTCTCTCCGGCCATCTGCTGATGATTGGCAGTTCTCTCCTAGAGAGAAAGGGAGAAAACTAGGTAGAAGACTGTCAGTCATCAGCATGTGGGCAGGGAGAGCAGGAATTCATCAATAACCATGACTCTTCTCAGGTGGCCGTGACTCTTTTCCAGGGCTAGTCTGCAATGATTGTGATGTTGGTTCTCAGCAACTATTTACTTTTAACTTATAAATGACAGACTGCTGAAATCAACTCACCTGTCTCTACTTTATTCTGCCCTTAGTATGGGCAGCATAAAGTTGATGACAGGTTCCCTTTAAGAGAGCAAGAGTGTTCCCCATTAATGAGAATATCAAGGACATGGTCCTAGAAGAATGTTCAGATCCCGAAAAATGCCTGGGAGTGTCTAGGGATGTTAAGAATCGTGTGTTAATCGGTCTGGCGGAGTCAATAATATTTGACGAGATCCCTAAAATAGACGTACAGGTGGCCAAAGTTAACATGAAAACGTCTTTACCCTTTGAAGACGCATCCCAGTTGAGAGATCCCATGGAGAGGAAAGCTGGGAGGCGGCCATATTTCACCTTAAATCTAACATTGCTGAACTGTTGTGAGGTCTATGTTCCTCTGGTTAAATGATGAATAGGAATAGGACCCCTAGATAAGAAATACTAAACTCTATTCCTCTACTTAAATCAGCAACAGCTTTCTTGGCAGACGCCTCAGGGGAATTATTCAGGTTTTCTGCCAAAAATGCAGGACTTTCCAACGCAGCACGTAGAGCTCTTTGGATGAAGTCTTGGTCCTATGAAATTGAGCGCCTTGATTGCGTGGTACATATAGGTGTGTTTGCTCCTCCTCTCATTGGTTGCTGTATGCACATAGAGGTCACTAGAAGCAACACACCTATATGTGCAGCGTCCACGCTCCTAGATATAGATGCCCACTGGCATGGTTAGGTTTAGCGTAGGACCTGCCTGACCTGAGACCACCGTGACGCTGGGTAGGTGGGCACAGATGTGTTTTGATCAAAATATATTGGCTAAGAGTCTCAGATTTTATCATATCAGAATGAGGTCTTAGTTTATACAGTATATATTGTTTGCATCTATTTCTGTGCACTAATATTCTTTTTCTGTGATTTATTTTGATATATGTAGCCACTGACATCCGCAATCATTATTATCACATCATGCAGGATGTTTTTTATCCTTTTTTTTTGTGAGTTTTGCTCAGGAGACAAGGCTTCAAAAATAAAGCTGTGCTCCATTCCTTTCTCAGGGGAATATGTTTTTGGCCTGTTTTAGATAAGATCTTGGAAAAGGTATCGAATAAGAAAAAGGGTTTCAGAAGAAAGATGAAAATACCCCTTTCGTTCCTTTTCGGGCCAGGATAAATCCTATAGGGGAAGGGAAAATCGGGGAGGTGGAGTTACCCCAAAGGTGGCAGGGGAAGGGGATTCCTCCTTAATCCCCAAAATAAACCCAGTGACAAGCAATGACTCCAACGTAGGGAGGAGACTGCAGAATTTTCTTCCATCCTAGGAAATGATATCCTCAAATCCTTGGGCCCGGGAGGTGGTCAAGTTGGGCTACAAGATAGAATTTTCTTCAGTCCCCCCGAACAGGTTTTCGGTTTCAAACCTTGGATCTCTAACTGCTCAGAACAAGATCTGGCAGGGTGTTCAAGACCTTATAAAGATGGGCGTGGTAGTCAAAGTCCTGGTTCCAGAACAAGGAAGAGGATTTTATTCCAGTCTTTTCTTAGTAAAAAAGAAAGAAGGGTCATTCCGTACCATCATAAATCTAAAATTCCTGAACAAATACATAACTTACAAGAAATTCAAGATGGAATCCCTGGGGTCTATAATACCCTTAAGCCTCATTCACACGTCAGTGTTTCATGGACGTGTGCTGTACGTGTTCTCCACTGACAGCACACGTCCCCATTCATTTTAATGTGAGTATTCAGACATCAGTGTTTCATCACGGTCCTTGGGTCAGTGTTTTTAGTACAGATGCATGTCCTATCTTGATCCGTGTTCCCGGATCCCTCACGCCCATTATAGTCAATGAATCCGTGAAAACCACGAATCCCTCATGAATAACAATCCGTGTTGCATCCGTGAATGCTTTGAAAATTATTTTTTAGTTGTTCAGTGTCAGTGAAACACGGACCCAACACGGATCCTTCACAGACAACTTCACGGATGCCTCACTGACCACCTGCTCACGGATTTGGACACGGACGTGTGAATAAGGCTTTAATAGGAAAAGATGCCTTAATGTGCACAATGGACTTAAAAGACGCTTACTACCACATCTCAATTCATTTCAACTCCCAGAAATTCCTGCGGTTTCCATCAGAGATCAAGTAGGCTCTGTATACCATTACCAATTCACGGCCCGTCCTTTTGGAATTTCATCAGCCCCCAGGATGTTCACCAAGCTGGTAGTCGAAATGGTGGCATACCTAAGACAAAAAGACTTAGTCTTAGTGCCGTATCTAGACAATTTCCTTCTGGTTGGCGATACAGTAGACCATCTTTTAACAGACCTAGTGAATATACCTAGTGATAGTAAATGTTGACAAATCGTCCCTACAGCCGTCTTCAAGAATATGGTTCCTGGGGGTGATCTTGGACTCTCTGACGCAGACCACCTTTCTTCCCCAAGACACAATACAATCCATAGTGGGAAAGGTCAAGATTTTTCAGAAAAAGAAAGTTTACCCCATAAGGGAGGCGATGAGTCTGCTGGCCCTGTTCACGTCTTGCATTCCCTCTGTAATGTGGAGTCAGCTACATTTTTGCACCATACAAACCTGGATTCTCAGGGTTTGGAACAAACAGCAAAGCACCTTAGATCGAAAAGTACCCATCTCATACACGGTCAAAACGTTCCTGTATTGGTCTTAAGGAACTTCTTCAATGGCGTAGTCTGGAAGAAGGCTCCCTTTGTTGAAATCATAACAGATGCAAGTCAACTAGGATGGGGAGCGAAGATTGGAGACTATTATTACCAGGATTCTTGGCCCCAGTCGGTCATCAATAAAACTTCAAATTTCAGATAACTGAAAGCTGTGTGGGAATCCTTAAAGGCGGCAGAGGACTCTCTCCGGGGTTGCCACCTGAGAATTCTTTCAGACAACACGACGACTGTTGCTTACCTCTCCCACCAGGGAGGAATGAGATCAAGAAGTCTTCTGGCTTTATCAAACAAGATCTTCCTCTGGGCATAGAAATATGTAAAATCCATCTCGGCGATCCATCTAAAGGGGTATCTGAATCAAGAGGCAGACTACCTAAGTCGGAGAAGATTAGACCAGACAGAATGGTCCCTGAACTCAGAAGTCTTCAGAATGATAGTCGACCGATGGGGGGTCCCAGATGTGGACTTGTTCACCTCAAGGGAGAATACGTAGATAGAAAAATTCTGTTTCCTAGACCCCCGGGGCAATCCCTGGGCGATAGACGCCTTTGCCTTGACATGGGATTAGAGCCTGTGTTACGCCTTTCCACCACTTCCTCTTATTCCAAAGGTGATTCAAAAAATCCAACAAGACAATTCAACAGTTATCATGATAACCCCTATTTTGGCCAGAAAGGAGCTGGTTCTCCTCCCTCAACAGACTTTCCATCTGGGAGCCTTGGACTCTTCTGTTCAGGAAGAACCTTCTTCATCAGGGACCCATTCTACATCCCCATCCAGAGTTCCTGAGGCTAACAGCCTGGATCCTGAGGTCCAGATTTTGAGGACTCAAGGCCTCTCAGATAAAGTGATAACTACGCTTAGATCATGTAGGAAGAAAGTAACTTCCACAATCTACTTAAAAATCTGGAAGAGGTTTTCTTCCTGGTCTAGGAATCCGTCTCCAAATACGGAAAAGCCGAAGATTCAGATGATTTTAGAGTTTCTGCAGCGAGGGCTTGAACTAGGCCTTAGACTGTCCACCCTAAAAGTTCAGGTGTCGGCTCTCAGCTGTTTTTTTTACTCTGATCTTGCAAATCACAGATGGATAAAGAGGTTTATGATGGTAGCTTCCAGGCTAAGACCTAAATTGAGATCCCGTGTCCCTTTTTGTGACCTTAACATAGTTCTGACAGGCCTAACATTAGCTCCATTTGAACCCCTAGATGACTGTTCTCTCAAGTTACTTTCTTTTAAAACAGCCTTTTTGATCGCAATCACATCCACGAGAAGACTAGGTGAGATCCTGGCCATTTCCATAAGGGTACCTTATCTCAGAATCCTAGAGGATAGTACAGTCCTCAGATTAGATCCAGGATTCCTCCCAAAAGTTGTTTCAAATTTTCATAGAAATCAGAAGATTATCTTACCCTCTTTCTGCAATAACCCTTCAAACAGTAAAGAATCTGTTTTTCATTCTCTCAACATTAGACGTGCAGTTCTGAAGTATCTTGAGTCTACCAAGGGGTTCAGGAAGTCTGATAGCCTTCTCATTCAGTTTTCAGGGAAGTGTAAGGGCCAGAAAATGTCAAAATCCTCTTTAGCTAGGAGAATTAAAAGCACTATTTCCCTTTTCTATGAAATTCAGGATCTCTCCTGCCCTGATAACCTATAAGCCCACTCGACCAGAGCAATGTCTTCTTCTCAGGCAGAAAAGGCAGGAGCATCTTTAGAGGACATTTGCAGAGCAGCAACATGGTCTAGCGTACACACATTTATGAAACCCTATCGATTAGATTTTTCCAATACTTCTGAGTTGTCTTTTACAAGTAAGGTCCTCCAGGCAGTCGCCCCCTTCCTTAATGTTATAATTTGGTATGTCTGCTTGTCATGCCGTCATGGTGATGATATGGAAATTCAGAATTAGTCTTACCGGTAATTCGGTTTCCATGAGATCACCACAACTGCACATTCATACCTCCCATTTTATTTTTCCTTTTGTTCTTTTTTTGTGGAGGTTCTTTCCTGACGAAAATACCTTCCTTAATGTAAATCAATTTTTTGTTACTATTTGTTAGCCATCACCTTTTTGCTCTTAGTAATTTTGGAAACTCTGGTGTTGGTGGTGGGAAGGGGCAATTTAACCTTTCTCTGTTCCTGCCCCTACAGAGGTCAGGGGCTCTCCTTGTCATGCCGTCGTGTGATCACATGGAAACCGAATTACCGGTAAGACTAATTCTGAATTTTATATATATATATATATGGACATATATGGATATGGACACAAAAGGAGAGGTGCAAAGCTCAATAACCTGACAAAGGTCCAATAACAAAATGCAAAAAGTAGGCAGCACTCTCATATAAAAAATGAAAAAGTGAGATTTATTTACCCATGTGGGACACGCAACATTTTGGCTCTGTATCTGAGCCTTTCTCAAGCAACAAATGGCAGTGCAAGCAAGATATATATACAAAAAGTGCATGCACAAACAATCAATTAATAAACAATTCATGAAATTAAGTGCATGATTACATTTAAAAAATCCATAAAGTGCATGTACAATATTACAACGTATTGATGTTCAATATAAATAAATACTATAAAAACAATTCATAATCAATTACCAATATAAGTGAATTCATGTGTGGAATATTAATATCCAATCAAGAATGTGTACCATGCTGAGGGGAAGCGTCTACATCGGAACTAGAAGGGAAGCGTGCCATCCATAGCGTCTCATAGACCCCATGGCGCATGTCCGAGGATTCAGTGGGGATACAATACAAAGGAAACCTGTGATAAGGAAAGCACATGTCAGACCTGATCAACTCAGAAAAGAATGAGTACTACCATGAAGTGGGAAGGTGAAGCTACATCGGAATTACTTATGAACTACTACTGATTATCTTTTTTCCACTGTGCATTTTTGTTGGATTATGTGTGGGGGACATTGTGGAATTTTTTTATTTTTATTTTCATTTTTTCATACTTCATCATGTTTTTGGATATCTTACGCCATTGCTGATTTATAATGCTCCCTTTTGTCACTTTATGCCACTTTTGTGATACTATATAGGTGGTTGATGGTGCTTATGGTGAACTTGGCTGCTGTTCAGCTACTAAATGTCACCTATAGCTCACCATGGAGCAGGGATTACCTTGTCACTCTGTGATGGTCTCTCCTTGATTCCCCCCTATACCTTGGATCATATGATAGGCATGTGACCTTTAGTACAGGTGAACCCTGTATTATTTATTATCTGAAGAAGATGTTCATATATGGTTACTATGGCAGCACGCTTGTATTGATCGTATTATGCGGTGGCCTCTATATGCGCCACTCCATTATGGTGGCCTTGCGAGCGCTGCCTTGATCTGCGCAGCTCTGACATGCGCTTTCCTTATCACAGGTTTCCTTTGTATTGTATCCCCACTGAATCCTCGGACATGCGCAGTGGGGTCTATGAGACGCTATGGATGGCACGCTTCCCTTCTAGTTCCGATGTAGACGCTTCCCCTCAGCATGGTACACATTCTTGATTGGATATTAATATTCCACACATTAATTCACTTATATTAGTAATTGATTATGAATTGTTTTTATAGTATTTATTTATATTGCACATCAATACGTTGTAATCATGTGGATGTATATTTTGATTACACTGAATCCTGTTCATGGATACACATATTTTTATATTGTACATGCACTTGGATTTGTTTAAATGTAATCATGCACTTAATTTCATGAATTGTTTATTGATTGTTTGCACGTTTTGTATATATATCTTTTTTTTAATAGGCTTTATTTTATATTCTTTTTCATTTTCCAAGGAAAAGCAAGAAATCAAACATACAACTTTGAGTCTCACATAACTCCAGTGACATAGGTACATACACGGAGGAGATTAATGACATCAGCATATACATATACTGTAGTAATCCCTTTTATATCCCATAATCAAATCAGTATATTAAACCAGTATTTAAAAGATGTCACTATTTGCCATTCACACATCACATTCACTCGTGCAGCGACTCCTAGCAACCATCTCTTACGTAAATTAGTCTGACGTTGAGTTAGTGCTTGCTTGCACTGCCATTTTTTGCTTGAGAAAGGCTCAGATACAGAGCCGAAACATCGCATGTCCCACATGGGTAAATAAATCTCACTTTTTATTTTTTTTATGCGAGTGCTGCCTACTTTTTGTATTATATATATATATATATATATATATATATATACAGTACAGACCAAAAGTTTGGACACACCTTCTCATTCAAAGAGTTTTCTGTATTTTCATGACTATGAAAATTGTAGATTCACACTGAAGGCATCAAAACTATGAATTAACACATGTGGAATTATATACTTAACAAAAAAGTGTGAAACAACTGTAAATATGTCTTATAATCTAAGTTCTTCAAAGTAGCCACCTTTTGCTTTGATTACTGCTTTGCACACTCTTGGCATTCTCTTGATGAGCTTCAAGAGGTAGTCACCTGAAATGGTATTCCAACAGTCTTGAAGGAGTTCCCAGAGATGCTTAGTACTTGTTGGCCCTTTTGCCTTCACTCTGCGGTCCAGCTCACCCCAAACCATCTTGATTGGGTTCAGGTCTGGTGACTGTGGAGGCCAGGTCATCTGGTCCTCAGGAACTCTGCCGGGTAGTAAGGCGAGGTGCCCTTGATGTTGATATATTATGGTGTCGGTCGGCAGGGTCCTGGTATATAGATAATTCGTGACGCCAGCGTCCGTTGGACGCAGAATAAAGTTAAGAGGAGGCAGCTTGTATGAGAGAACAGTAATAGTATGGCGCTGCGTGACGGGACTTAATGCCCAGCGCCGTACTATTACTGCGCGCTGATCGGGCGGGTGCAGGAGCTGCGCCCGCCCGATCAGCGGCGAGGTCCGGCTGTGCCCAGGTGCCGGACCCCTGGGGAATGCGCCAGCATCGGTGAAAACACCGATGCCGGCGCATTAACCCTTCATGTGCCGCTGTCAGCGCTGACCGTGGCACATGAGGTGTGCCGCATGTTCAGGATGGCGAGCAGGGGGCCATCGGGTCCCCGCGCTGCTGTGACAGGGACCCGATGGCTTGGATGGCAGCCCGATGCCTTCCTTAGGCATCGTGGCTGCCATCCCTGCGAGCCTGTGTGATCCAGCCCCCTGGATCGCACAGGAAGCAGGCTGTAAGTGTATTACTGTGAGCTCTATAAAAATATCACATAATCCATCCCGCCAGGTGAACACAGTAAAAAATAAAAACAGTGCCAAAACAGCCATTTTTTGGTCACCTTCCCCCACAAAAAGTGTACGCGATCAAGAAGGTGTATTTACCCCAAAATGGTACTAATAAAATCATCATCTCGTCCCGCAAAAAATGATACCCTACCTAAGACAATCGCCCAAAAAATAAAAAAAATATGGCTCTTAGAAAATGGCAACACAAAAAAAAGATTTTATTCTGTTCAAAAATAAATATATTGTGTAAAACTTTCCAAAAATAAAAATGTTAGACATATTGGGTATTGCCACGTCCATAGCAACCTGCTCTCTAAAAATATTACATGAGATGGCCCCCCAGGCGAATGCTGTAAAAAAATTGTTAAAAAAACTGTGCCAAAATAGCCATTTTTTTCCCTCTTCCCTCACAAAAAGTGTAATAGCAGGCGATCAAAAAGGCGTATTTATCCCAAAATGGTACCAATCAAACCGTCATCTCGTCCAGCAGAAATTTAGACCCTACCTGAGACAATCACCCAAAAAATAAAAAAAAATATGGCTCTCAGGAAATGACAACACAAAAAAAGATTTTATTCTGTTCAAAAATAAATCTAATGTGTAAAATTTAATAAAAATAAAAATGGTAGACATATTGGGTATCGCCACGTCCGTAACAACCTGCTCTATAAAAATATTACATAAGATGGCCCCCCAGGTGAATGCTGCCAAAAATTTTAAAAAAACTATGCCAAAACAACCATTTTTTTCCCTTTTGCCTCACAAAAAGTGTAATACCAAGCAATAAAAAAGTGTTATGTACCCCAAAATGGTAGCAATAAAAACGTCACCTCATCCTGCAAAAAATGAGCCCCCACATAAGACAATAACTCAAAAAAAATAAAAATCAATGGCTGCCGCAAACCAATCCATCAAAAGCTGTTCTGCGAAATCCATATGGCACTCCTTGCGTTCTGAGTCCTGCCATGTGCCCGCACAGCAGTTTACCACCACATATGGGGTGTTGCCGCATTCAGGAGAAGATGGGTAACAGATTATGGGGTGCTTTTCTCCTGTTACCCCTTATGAAAATAAAAAAATTGGGGCTAAAGCAACATTTTATTGGAAGAAATGAAACTTTTCATTTTCACAGCCAAGTGTTTCCAAATTCCATAAATTCCGTAAAAGGGGTCAAAGTGGCCAGTACCCACCTTAATATATTCTTTAAAGGGTGTAGTTTCCAAAATGGGGTCACTTTATGAGGATTTCCACTGTAGGGGTACGTCAGGGTCTCTCAATTACAAAATGGTGCCTAAAAACCATTCTAGCAAAATCTGCCTCTAAAATCCGTATGGCGCTCCTTTCCTTCTGACCACTGCCACAAACCCAGAGACGTTTACCACCACATATGGGGTATTTCTGTAAACTTCAGAATCAGAGCAATGTATATTGAGGTTTAGTTTGCTGTTAACCCTTGCTGTGTTGCAAGAAAAAAATTATTAACATGAATAATCTACCAAAAAAGTGAAATTTTGAAATTTCACCTCCATTTTCCTTTAATTCTTGTGGAACACCTCAAGGGTTAACAAAGTTTGTAACAGCAGTTTTTTTTTATAATTTGAGGGGTGTAGTTTCTAAAATGGGGTCATTTATGGGGGGTTTCATTATGTAAGCCCCTCATAATCACTTTATATCTGAATAGGTGCTTAAAAAAGTGGTTTTGGAAAATTTGGTGAAAATTTGAAAAATGGCTTCTAAACTTCTAAGCCCTCTAACGTCCTAAAAAAGTAAAATGACATTTATAAAATGATGCCAACATAAAGTAGACATATGGGGAATGTAAAATAATAACTATTTTTGGAGGTATTACTATTTATTTTGAAAGTAGAGAAATTTAAATTTGGACATTTGCTAATTTTTCCAAATTTTTGGTAAATTTGGTATTTTTTTATAAATAAAAAGGAAATATTTTGCCACAAATTTACTACTGTCGTGAAGCACAATATGTGATGAGAAAACAATCTCAGAATGGCCTGGATAAGTAAAAGCGTTCCAAAGTTATTACCACATAAAATGACACATGTCAGATTTGCAAAAAATGGCCTGGGCATGAAGGTGAAAACAGGCCTGGGGTTGAAGGGGTTAAACTTTACTTTTGCCTTGGGAAGGTTCTTCATAAAATGCAGTTTAGAATTGCTTTACTTGGCAATAAGTAAGGATGCTGCAAGAATTCCTCTTTGGGCTGTACTTCCATAAAGTGGGACTTTAGTTATGTTTCTTACTTTAAATCCAGTTACACTTATTTCCTTATGTCAATCCTCTTGAACTAGTCCTGGCTCTGGATAATATCTCTATGTAGTAAAGATACTTTAATACAGCAATCCTACAGGGCGGGCTCCCTGAATGGCAGGATTTAATAAGTCTGCTCCATTATTTTACGGATGCTTGTAATATCTATATGAAGCCACACTGCCCAGAAGGTTCACAGTGGGTATAAATACAACTTGGATCCTAGGTTGTAAAGTCTGTGTCCAGGCGCCTGAAGCTACTCCTGATCACGTTTATGCTGACAAAGTCCATTAAAGCCAAGACAGGCTGTTTACCTTTGCCAGACTCTCCTTTATCCAGTTAATGCTCAGATACTAGCGGCTTAGAAATCGTAAGTGCCAACGTGAAACCTGACTTGGCCAAGGCCAGGCAATATATGGCAGCCTCCAGATGGATGACTTGCTTCTGCTCTCCTCTTGCACTTGACTTGCACTAACTGTCACTGACCTGTCGCTAGGCAATATATATATATATATATATATATATATATATATATATATATACTGTATATATATAGGCAGACTACCACCATCTAGTGGTGGAATAATAAAATGCACAGCTCAGCCCAAAGGGATCTTGCAGCACTAAAATGACAGACATACAATAAAGTAAGTGACATGGCTATAGTAATGACAAAGTTCGTGGTGTCCCTTTTCACATTATATGTGGGATGCTGCAATAGCAGGGGACCACTTAGATAACGATTTTAGGGTATGGCCACAAGGTCAGGTTTCCTGATGCAATTTTGTAAGTCAAAACCAGATGTAGCTGTCCTATATCATTTCTCTCCTTTTGTGATCCACTCCTGATTTTGGCTTCCAAAACTGCATCAGGAAATCTGATTGTGTGGTTGTACCCTTAGGAGTAGGCCAGCTTCAATTTATTTACAGGATTGTTTACGGATTATAAAGGTCGAACCGACATATGGCATTCATGGTCACACTTGCTATTTAAGTAGAATCTGCAGATACTTTTTGACGGCTTTAGTGAGAGCAGACAGCTACAGTACGGCTCTCCCCACAAAAAAGAGCCCTTATACAACTTCATAGAAGGAAATATAAAACAGTTATGGTTGTCAGGATATGGCAATGCAAAGAAAAATTAAAGGGGAGCATTTATTAAACAGAAATACACCTATATTAGGCGCGTTTCTGGCACAGATTGTGGCGCAAAGGTCCTTTGCGCCTCAATCTGTGACTTTTCCCCTCTCATGCCATCCCTAAAAAAGTGGACATGGCGGTGAAGGGAATGGGCTGGCAGGCCCGTCTCATTTACCATTTTCTACACCGTTTTTTTTAGGCATAAAAATGGTCTAAATGTAAGCCAGTTAGGAAGCTGTCTTACATTTAGAAGAGGCAGTGGATCTGCTGAAGTTATGTAGCGGCCGGACCTCTCCATAACTGCAGTGCAATGCCAATGCAGGGCTTTATTAAGACCGGTGTCTAAAACGCCGGTCTTAATAAATGTGCCCCAAAAGTTTTTTTTATTATTTCTTTAAACTTAGTAACCTAAGAAAAAACTATATAATATCGCAATAATGTCAGAATTGCGCATTTCTACCGTAAGTATAATTTTTTTTCCAAGTTACCCAAAACATCGTATTGAATATTCAACAGTGCCTTCAAGTTCTCATTTGGCTGTGTGAACAAAAAATTAAAAACGTTATGGCTCTTGGAAGGCAGGGAGAAAGGGAAAACGGATAAACGGAAAATGGCTACGTCAGGATGGGGTTGATTCATTTTTATGTGATGATGAATTACATTTTTATTGGATAACAATTTTGCTGGTATGAATATGGGACAATTTAATATGTCCTAAAAAGGACAGTGACCCCGTGTTTATCTGTAATAATATGATTGTAGTCATTTGCTGTGCACTGTTTGTAAGTTCAGTTCTATCACATTTTACTGAATTAGTGCATCTTAATTTGCTGTCTTTTATTATTTATATATTTTCATAATTAATGTAACGCCAGATGCAACCATTGAGAAAATTATTCATTCAGTGTTCAAAGCCAGAGAAGATACATGTGCAGAGCATTAAAATCCAAGGCAGGCTCTTGTACTTCATGTAAATGATTGGAAAGTAGGTCAATGGCTGTTGCAATCTATGAGAAAGCCCCTCATTTCTTTATTAAAGGCAATTCAGTGTCCTGCATGCAGCCCTGCGAGAATGGTGAAGAGCTGTGTTTAGGGAACTAATCACAAGCTGAGTGCTGTGCTGCAGCAAAACACAATGATGTTCTGCTTCTATCCAATCACTCACTTATTCTAATACTAGAAAAGCTTCTTGTCCCCCAAGATCTCACACCAGTGCCAAAATCAAAGCCCAGTGTAAATACAAAGTACTAGCCTACCAGTAGCACATATGCTATTAATAATATTAACCCCCTAGGTTTGGAATTACAGGAATACAGTACAGACCAAAAGTTTGGACACACCTTCTCATTCAAAGAGTTTTCTGTATTTTCATGACTATGAAAATTGTAGATTCACACTGAAGGCATCAAAACTATGAATTAACACATGTGGAATTATATACTTAACAAAAAAGTGTGAAACAACTGAAAATATGTCTTATATTCTAGGTTCTTCAAAGTAGCCACCTTTTGCTTTGATTACTGCTTTGCACACTCTTGGCATTCTCTTGATGAGCTTTAAGAGGTAGTCACCTGAAATGGTATTCCAACAGTCTTGAAGGAGTTCCCAGAGATGCTTAGCACTTGTTGGCCCTTTTGCCTTCACTCTGCGGTCCGGCTCACCCCAAACCATCTCGATTGGGTTCCGGTCTGGTGACTGTGGAGGCCAGGTCATCTGGCGTAGCACCCCATCACTCTCCTTCTTGGTCAAATAGCCTTTACACAGCCTGGAGTTGTGTTTGGGGTCATTGTCCTGTTGATAAATAAATGATGTTCCAACTAAATGCAAACCGGATGGAATAGCATGCCGCTGCAAGATGCTGTAGTAGCCATGCTGGTTCAGTATGCCTTCAATTTTGAATAAATCCCCAACAGTGTCACCAGCAAAGCACCCCCACACCATCACACCTCCTCCTCCATGCTTCACGGTGGGAACCAGGCATGTAGAGTCCATCCGTTCACCTTTTCTGCGTCGCACAGACTCGGTGGTTGGAACCAAAGATCTCAAATTTGGACTCATCAGACCAAAGCACAGATTTCCACTGGTCTAATGTCCATTTCTTGTGTTCTTTAGCCCAAACAAGTCTCTTCTGCTTGTTGCCTGTCCTTAGCAGTGGTTTCCTAGCAGCTATTTTACCATGAAGGCCTGCTGCACACAGTCTCCTCTTAACAGTTGTTGTAGAGATGTGTCTGCTGCTAGAACTCTGTGTGGCATTGACCTGGCCTTTAATCTGAGCTGCTGTTAACCTGCGATTTCTGAGGCTGGTGACTCGGATGAACTTATCCTCCGCAGCAGAGGTGACTCTTGGTCTTCCTTTCCTGGGGCGGTCCTCATGTGAGCCAGTTTCTTTGTAGCGCTTGATGGTTTTTGTGACTGAACTTGGGGACATTTTCAAAGTTTTCCCAATTTTTCGGACTGACTGACCTTCATTTCTTAAAGTAATGATGGCCACTCGTTTTTCTTTACTTAGCTGCTGTTTTCTTGCCATAATACAAATTCTAACAGTCTATTCAGTAGGACTATCAGCTGTGTATCCACCTGACTTCTGCCCAACACAACTCATGGTCCCAACCCCATTTATAAGGCAAGAAATCCCACTTATTAAACCTGACAGGGCACACCTGTGAAGTGAAAACCATTTCAGGTGACTACCTCTTGAAGCTCATCAAGAGAATGCCAAAAGTGTGCAAAGCAGTAATCAAAGCAAAAGGTGGCTACTTTGAAGAACCTAAAATATAAAAGACATATTTTCAGTTGTTTCACACTTTTTTTGTTAAGTATATAATTCCACATGTGTTAATTCATAGTTTTGATGCCTTCAGTGTGAATCTACAATTTTCATAGTCATGAAAATACAGAAAACTCTTTGCATGAGAAGGTGTGTCCAAACTTTTGGTCTGTACTGTACCTCCCAACTTTGTAAATGGAGAAAGAGGGACAAATTGCAAAGCGCGCATCTGCAAATTTTTTCGCCACTAGGCCACGCCTCTAACTCCGCCCAAAACATAATTATACACCTAATCCCACCCAGTCCCCTTACTGTCCCACATAGTAATTATTCCCCTAATTATTCCCCAGTTGTGCCCCCAGTAATATGCCCAGCTGTGCCCCCATTAATACGCTCAGTTATGTGCCCCCAGTAATATGACCAGCTGTGCCACCCAGTAATATGCCCAGCTGTGTCCCCAGTAATATGCCCAGCTACGTGCCCCCCTTATAATATGCCCATGTATAACGAAAACTCCGAACTGTGTTAGTTATTATTAGGTTAGTATTTTTATTTTTGCTTTGCGACAAAATCACTAAATGTGACGTTTCGGCTCAAATCAAGAGCCTTCCTCAGACTGTGACAAAAAAGACATACATTGACATATAATTAGTATACATGGAAATACGTAGGACAAGGTTAGGTGTTAAATCTTTAGTAACACATCCTATATTAAGCGTATTGTGACTGTACTAAAATCAACAATAACTATCAGTCCAATTTCACCATAGATATCATGGTACATTGAAAAAGCATTAGGTAGGACACATACATATTATGCAGTAGATGTCATATAAGTCACATAGAGTATAGGATATCTACGCACACTTGATAAGGATATCAATACTTGAGACAGGTAGATACCATCCACCAGTAATATAACAGGAGGATCAACTTACCATATGTCACTAGAGGTAAAGAGTAGATGTGGAGGCTATTAGTCCTATTTGGATCGCAGGAAAAGCGCTAATGGTATGTACAGCATCCGCTGTATGTGAAGAGTAATGCGCTATATCCTGAGCGCAATACACGGCCCTTAAAAAGTCCCCACTCGTTGCCGGGGCTAGGGGTGGAGCGGACAGGTGGAACGCACGCTCAGCCATGCGTGCGTCCCACAGGACGGAAGTGGGAGGTGAGTGGAACGCTCGTCAATGCGAGCGCTTCTCAGTACAGAGCCGGGAAGTCAGGTGGAACGCATATGCGTTCCACTGCCAGGAAACTAATGTACGCTACATAAAAGGATACTGATGTTCGTCGAGAGGGCTATATCAATAGGATTTAAGATGCCTAGAGGGAGGGGAAGGAAAGAAAGTGTTGGAATAACACATTAGTATATCCTATCAGATTAAGTATGTCAGACAGCAATTTAGAGTGATTATAAATTAGCAGATAACACCAAATGTTATAATCTGTATATCAAAATACATTGCTTGATATTAACTGGAGAAAATACAGTTAGACCAATTAAAGCCCCAGATTCAATACATTATAACAGTTGATGAAGATCATAATCTCGATTTAATCCCCTTGGTTCAAGGGTATCTAATTTGTGTATCCAAAATGCCTCCCTATGTTTCAGTAATTTGATCCTATTGCCACCACGTCTAGGGCGAGGGATTCTTTCTATAACCTGAAATCGTAACTGTGAGATGGAATGTTTGGCTTGATAAAAATGAAAGGGAACTGGGAGTAGTAAATTTTGCTTGCGTATATTTGACTTATGTTGGCAGACTCTATTCCGTATCGTCTGAGATGTTTCTCCCACATAGACGAGGCCACATGGGCATTTGAGGATATAGATTACGTAGTCAGTGTCACAACTGAAGAATTCTGGAATGGGGTATGAATGTCCTGAACGAGGGTGATGAAAAAACTCGCCTTTTAGTACGTTAGTGCACTGAGTACAATGATTGCATGGGTATGTACCTTTCTTGGGGGTACTCAGGAATTGTTTGCCTCGGTATTTTAGTTATAGAGCCTATGTCGGCCTTGACTAATGAGTCCCTAATGTTTCTGGGCCGCTTATTGCACATTAAGACCGGAGATTTAAACTCCTCAATATCCGGGTAAGCCCTATGGAGTAAAAACCAATGTCCCCGGATGATGTTCTCTACTTTTTTGGCGCAAGGGTGGAAAGTGTGCACAAAGGGTATACGTTTCATAGATGTTTTTTTCTCTTGGGTAGATGGTAATTTAGTATGTAGTAACTTCTCCGGGTAGCCTCTTTCCCTGAATCTACAACGCATCTCTTCCAGTCTCTGATCCCGTATTGCTGCATTGTGTACAATTCTATTGACTCTATGGAACTGGGAGAGTGGGAGAGATCTCTTGGTGTTATAAGGATGAGCACTGGAGTAGTGCAATAAGTTGTTACGATCAGTGGTCTTGCGAAATAAATCAGTGGTAAGGCGCCCGGTATTGTCTTTAGTCACCTGGGTGTCTAAGTAATTGATAGATGTAGTACTCTTAGTGATAGTAAATTGAAGGTCTGGGTCAATAGAGTTGATGTAAATGTGAAAGTTATCTAAGGATTCCAATGGTCCATCCCAGACACAGAACACGACGTCAATGTAGCGTTTCCACATGACGACGTGTTCTGTGTAGAGCGCCTCTGGGTATATATAGGACTCCTCGAAGTTGGCCATAAAGCTGTTAGCATAGGGCGGGGCCATATTAGACCCCATGGCCGTCCCCCGTTTCTGTAAGAAAAATGTGTCCTGAAACAAAAAGTAATTATTACACAGCACCAGGCGAAGTAAGTCTATGCAAAATTCTGTTACATTCGTGGGTGTATTGTTACTACTGAGTAGTTTTTCCATCGCCTGTATACCTTCTCGTGATTGATGGAAGTGTACAAACTACACACATCCCAAGTAACTAGGATGGTGTCGTGGGAAAGTGGTGGTAGATTACTGATCATCTCCAAAAAGGATGCAGTATCTAAGAGAAAGGATCGAGTGTGGATAATCAATGGAGTCAAAATTTTCTCTAAGAGGATAGAGACGGGTGACAGTATCGAATCTGTGGATGCAACTATTGGGCGCCCTGGAGGAGTTTGAAGGTTCTTGTGAATCTTAGGCAAGATATAAAAAATAGGTGTTATTGGATTGTGATTCACCAGAAAACGCGCAGTGGCTTCGTCTATAGTGTTAATACTTTGGTAATGTTGTACCAATGTTTGTACTTTCTTCATAATGACTAAGGTGGGATCACCAGTAAATTGTTCATATACATCCCTGTCATTTAGTTGTCTCGTGATTTCTGAGATATATTTATCTTTGTCCATCACGACTAATGCTCCCCCCTTATCAGCTGGTTTGTATATGAGATTTTTTTGACCTGTAAGGTCTTTTAGGGCCTGCCTTTCGGAGATGTTCAGATTATTGGGAAAATATAATTGCTTCTGTTCTATGGACTTCCTGAAAAAATTAACATCCCTTGTGACCAATTAAACGAATGTTTCAACAGGTGGATTGTTTTTAGGGGGCATATAAGTGCTCTTATTTCTAAGGCCAAGTGTATGAATAGACACTGGTACCATGTCATTACAAGGTTCCTTTGATTTGGTGTCAACTGTTGAAAAAAAGTGTACTTTTAGGCGGATATTCCTAAAAAACCTCTGAAGGTCTAATTCGAGCTGAAAGGTATCCATGGGGTTAGAGGGGCAGAATGACAACCCTTTTTCCAGTAAGGAAATGTGGGCTGGACTCAATGTTTGTGAGGAAATATTGACTACTAAAGACTGTTGTGGTACCTGTGACCTTGTAGTTATATTGGATGGGGGAGGGCCCGAAGGGCCTCCCCGATTCATGCCCCTCCTATTGCCACGTGTTGGACGTTCTGTAGAGTGTGGTGGTCTAAATGGTTCAAGTCCGGATCCAGATCTGGATGACTCTGAGGAGGAAGACCTCCATCTCGTGTTGAAAGAGCGAGTATTGACGTCTGGCCACTTGTATACCCTATCCAGGCGGTAGTCCTCAGTATCTCTCATAAATTTTTGACGTTTGGTCGTTTCCACTTCTTTACGCAATTTAAGGATCATGGATGATGTTTTATCCTGAAGGGTCTTAAGCTCCTCTGGTTGAATAGTGTCCCTTAGTTGTTGTTCTATCGTTCCAAGTGTATCCTTCGTTTTCGCTATAGCTTTTTGAAGAAAAGAAATTGTTAAAGTCATAAGGTCAAATGAACATTTGTTCAGTACATGTTCGAATTTAGTGCAGTACTCCTTGTCTTCCTTAAAAAATGTTGGTCTTGTTCTAATCCTTAATCCCCGAGGGATACGTCTCACTTTAACATATTCTGCCAAGGTCACGCTATGGAGTTCAAAGTGTAATAATTTGCGCGACTCCCGTTCAAAATCTCTCATCCGAAACTCAGAACTGGGTGTCTGCAGAAAGTCATTTGATTGTATAACTTGAGAAAGGATGTTGTTAATCTCCTCCTCCTGGAAGGAAAGTTGATCACTCATCGTATTCCTTGTATAGGTAGATGTCGTCCAAGTAAAGGATCTGTAGGTACTTGAATAACTGGACGAGTGCTACTTGTATTGTTCGGAGTAGGGTTCCCACCCCAGATACATGTATAACGAAAACTCCGAACTGTGTTAGTTATTATTAGGTTAGTATTTTTATTTTTGCTTTGCGACAAAATCACTAAATGTGACGTTTCGGCTCAAATCAAGAGCCTTCCTCAGACTGTGACAAAAAAGACATACATTGACATATAATTAGTATACATGGAAATACGTAGGACAAGGTTAGGTGTTAAATCTTTAGTAACACATCCTATATTAAGCGTATTGTGACTGTACTAAAATCAACAATAACTATCAGTCCAATTTCACCATAGATATCATGGTACATTGAAAAAGCATTAGGTAGGACACATACATATTATGCAGTAGATGTCATATAAGTCACATAGACTATAGGATATCTGCGCACACTTGATAAGGATATCAATACTTGAGACAGGTAGATACCATCCACCAGTAATATAACAGGAGGATCAACTTACCATATGTCGCTAGAGGTAAAGAGTAGATGTGGAGGCTATTAGTCCTATTTGGATCGCAGGAAAAGCGCTAATGGTATGTACAGCATCCGCTGTATGTGAAGAGTAATCGCGCTATATCCTGAGCGCAATACACGGCCCTTAAAAGTCCCCGCTCGTTGCCGGGGCTAGGGGTGGAGCGGACAGGTGGAACGCACGCTCAGCCATGCGTGCGTCCCACAGGACGGAAGTGGGAGGTGAGTGGAACGCTCGTCAATGCGAGCGCTTCTCAGTACAGAGCCGGGAAGTCAGGTGGAACGCATATGCGTTCCACTGCCAGGAAACTAATGTACGCTACATAAAAGGATACTGATGTTTCGTCCGAGAGGGCTATATCAATAGGATTTAAGATGCCTAGAGGGAGGGGAAGGAAAGAAAGTGTTGGAATAACACATTAGTATATCCTATCAGATTAAGTATGTCAGACAGCAATTTAGAGTGATTATAAATTAAGCAGATAACACCAAAATGTTATAATCTGTATATCAAAAATACATTGCTTGATATTAACTGGAGAAATACAGTTAGACCAATTAAAGCCCCCAGATTCAATACATTATAACAGTTGATGAAGATCATAATCTCGATTTAATCCC
>ONZH01008773.1:0-28779 GCA_900303285.1 Rhinella marina
GAGAAGGGGTGACTATGGGGTTCCAGGGAGTATGTGACCACATGCAATCTCCATCTAAAAAGTCATACTGAGGCTCACCACCATGCTTTACACTGCAATCTTATTACTGAGGCTCACCACCATGCTTTACACTGCAATCTTATTGAAAGACAGACAATCAGGGGTTCACCGCCAGGTTGTCAGGCAGCATTTTTAAGTGGGTCACCATTACCGTGTCCCTGAAAATTGCCTTGGGGTCATCGCCAGACTATTTTTATGAAAGGCCATGGGGTTCTATACACACAGTGCTGACGGAAGCCCATCAGCCTTTCTAAACACAATTGAATCTTTCCCATCATGAGAAAGTCCCCCCAAGGAGTCCCCCACTGTAACTTGCTTCACTTTCAACTACCTCACCCCCCGACACCTGTGTCTCGCCATTGTCCACCACCTCCTCAGACAACACTGGTAAATCCCCACTGTCAGCACATGGAGACTGCAAAAGGTCTTGCGAATTGGGGCAGAGAATGTTCTGGGGTAGCACATCAGAGAAGGGGTGACTACGGGGTTCCAGGGAGTACGTGACCACATGCAATCTCCATCCAAAAAGTCATACTGAGGCTCACCACCATGCTTCACACTGCAATCTTATTACTGAGGCTCACCACCATGCTTTACACTGCAATCTTATTGAAAGACAGACAATCAGGGTTTCACCGCCAGGTTGTCAGGCAGCATTTTTAAGTGGGTCACCATTACCGTGTCCCTGAAAATTGCCTTGGGGTCATCGCCAGACTATTTTTATGAAAGGCCATGGGGTTCTATACACACAGTGCTGACGGAAGCCCATCAGCCTTTCTAAACACAATTGAATCTGTCCCATCATGAGAAAGTCCCCCCAAGGAGTCCCCAATGTAACTTGCTTCACTTTCAACTACCTCACCCCCCGACACCTGTGTCTCGCCATTGTCCACCACCTCCTCAGACAACACTGGTAAATCCCCAATGTCAGCACACGGAGACAGCAAAAGGTCTTGCGAATTAGGGCAGAGAATGTTCTGGGGTAGCACATCAGAGAAGGGGTGACTACGGGGTTCCAGGGAGTACGTGACCACATGCAATCTCCATCTAAAAAGTCATACTGAGGCTCACCACCATGCTTTACACTGCAATCTTATTACTGAAGCTCACCACCATGCTTTACACTGCAATCTTATTGAAAGACAGACAATCAGGGGTTCACTGCCAGGTTGTCAGGCAGCATTTTTAAGTGGGTCACCATTACCGTGTCCCTGAAAATTGCCTTGGGGTCATCGCCAGACTATTTTAATGAAAGGCCATGGGGTTCTATACACACAGTGCTGACGGAAGACCATCAGCCTTTCTAAACACAATTGAATCTGTCCCATCATGAGAAAGTCCCCCCAAGGAGTCCCCACTGTAACTTGCTTCACTTTCAACTACCTCATCCCCCGACACCTGTGTCTCGCCATTGTCCACCACCTCCTCAGACAACGCTGGTAAATCCCCACTGTCAGCACACGGAGACTGCAAATGGTCTTGCGAATTGGGGCAGAGAATGTTTTGGGGTAGCACATCAGAGAAGGGGTGACTATGGGGTTCCAGGGAGTACGTGACCACATGCAATCTCCATCTAAAAAGTCATACTGAGGCTCACCACCATGCTTTACACTGCAATCTTATTACTGAGGCTCACCACCATGCTTTACACTGCAATCTTATTGAAAGACAGACAATCAGGGGTTCACCGCCAGGTTGTCAGGCAGCATTTTTAAGTGGGTCACCATTACCGTGTCCCTGAAAATTGCCTTGGGGTCATCCCCAGACTATTGGCCAAATTTAGAAAAAATGGTGCAATTAGGGAGCCTCAGAGGCATCCCTACATGCTGCCCCTGTTTTTTCCTGTCCATTTCCGTGGTGTTTCCATCATTTTCTGAGGTTTCCAGGTTTTCACCCAGCCTTCCCTAGGCAGAGCCTTGGTCCCCTGCAAAAAATGCTCGAGTCTCCCATTGACTTCAATGGGGTTCGTTATTCGAAACGAGCACCCGAGCATCGGGAAAAGTTAGACTCGAATAACGAGCACCCGAGCATTTTAGTGCTCGCTCATCTCTAGTTAGAAGGCTTAGAATTTTAGAAACAATTTTCCAAATTTTCAAGAAATTTTCCAAAACCCATTTTTTAAAATACCAATTCAGTTATGAAGACACTTTGAGGGGCTTGCATAATAGAAACCACCTATAATCCCATTTTGCAAACACCCCTCAAATTATCCAAAGCTTATTTTACAAACTTTCTTAACCCTTTAGGTGTTCCACAGAAATTAAAGCAAAATGGAGGTGAAATTTAACAATTTCACTTTTTTTTTGCAGATTTTCCATTTTAATACATTTGTTCCTGTAAAACAGCAAGGGTTCACAGCAAAATAAACCACAATATGGATTACCCTTATTCTGTAGTTTACAGGAACACCACATACTGTAAGTGTTCACAGACTAGTGTATGTGCACGCCGCGGGGCTTAGAAGGGAAGGATCTCTATATGGTATTTCTAGGGCAGATTTTGCTGAAATGTTTTTCAGAGCTGAGGTACCTATTCAGTTGAAATTCCTAAGAAGTGACATTTTGGAAACTACATCTCTCAAGGAATTTTGTGTAATGAGCACTTTGACCCAAAAGTGTTTCATGGAATTTAGAAACACTTGGCGTTGCAAATAAAAAATGACATTTTTTTTACAAGAAAATGCTGATTAGGTCAGTTTTTCTCATTTTCATATATAGCAAACAGGAAAAAAAAGTTTCTCCTGAAAACAACAACACCCCATATGTGCTTGTAATCTTCTGTATGGGCACACCGCAGGACTCAGAAGGGAAGGAGGGCTATACAGATTCTGGAGGGCAGATTTGGTTTTCAGGCGCTATGTTGGCTTTCAAGAGACCTTAAGATGAACCTACAATGGAAATCCCCAAGAAGTGACCCCATTTAGGAAACTACAACTTTTAAGGAATTTTTCAATGGGTTCAGTGAGCATTTTGACCCCACATGTCTTTTCCAGAAATCGATATGTAGTAGGTAGTGAAAAGTGAAAATATAAGCTGTGCAGAGTATATCACAGTTTACTAAATTGGTAAATTGTATCCATGGATGTTTGGGGGACTTCACCAGGGAAATGCTGCCCTGGTACAACGCATGCACCATAAGTTCCAAAAGTACTGGCCTTCCTGGTTTTGAAAATTAGGGCCTTGATCACAAGCTCTTGAAACTGAAGGAATTTTGATGCCTGGTCTGCAGATCTAAATAATACAAGCATTATACAGTGGCGTTAGTACAATGTGCATGGCTAGCTTTTTGTAACACACCTTAACTTTCCTCATGACACTTTATGGCTTCAGAAATTGATCTGAAAGACTGACCCCTCCCATGCTGGTATTGTAGTCCAGGATGCAGTCTGACTTATGGGTAGTGGCAGTGGTGCCTCATGAATGAATTGCAGTCAGGATACTGGTAACAAGTTGGGTTGGCAAACTTACAGAACCTCTCTGCACATGGTCACCAACTATAATAGCTGCGTGGTTATTGCTGTCCCCTCTGCCTCTCTAGCACTGCCATTGGCTGGTATAGCATACCAATCAATCGCAGTGCTAACAGGTGATGCCAAATACTGATGTCCCCTGTCTAACTTTGGGGTGATTGGTGCTGTCCACTTTAATACCAATCACCCCCATCAGAACTCACCTGAAGCTCCCTCACCGGTTAGTGAGAAATCTGCATTTGGTATTGACCAGCTGATCACACCGATGAGAGATAGCTTACCTCCAATTCTAGTATTCCTTATGGAGGTCCCCATGGAAATCTACCTAGCTAGACTGCTTGTTTTATGGATGCTCGTGGCAATTCTAGGTGGAAATCTTTCATGATGCGTATTCAGAGGCGTAACCTTTTTCAAATAAATATAGGTCATCAATATCAGATCGGCGGGGGTCCGACAGCCTTCACCCCCCCCCCATCAGCTGCACGAAAAGGAAGTACGTGCCCATCAACAGCAAGCAGGAAGAGACACCACGTGTGCACAGCATGTACCTTCCCTTCATACAGCTGATCGGCGGGGGTATCGGGAGTCGGACCCCTGCCAACCTGATATTGATGACCTATTCTGTTGCATGGTTGCCTGAGATGTGCCATGATTTTTAAGTGGCGTGCGTCGTAATTGTGACTCACCTTATGCCAACGCAACCTAGATTAAGAACAGCATAAAATTCTCCAATCTTAATATGTTCCCCTCATTATATTCTTCACTTTGAGTCATTTTGTTTTATGATCATATGACTGTCACTAGGTTTCCAAAAGACCTGAATATCTTACCAGTTTTTTTTTTCCTTGTTTCAAGAGAAAGGAACTTGTTATAAACCATATCACATAATAAGTAGCGTGCATATAAATCTAACGCGACACCAACATGATGACTCTAGCATGTTGCCACCACAGATAGCAGACATCAGCTGACAAACTGTGAACTTCCACCAAATCACTGATTTGGTCATTGGTCAGTCATTTGCCAGGATAGACAATGCATGAGGTGCAATTGATCGTTTTCTGTCTGCCATTACGCAACTGTTAAGAGCATTTGCATACATCTGTTATTTTGCTTAGTCTTATTGTAGTGTATTTTATTTTTATCAGTATAAATGAATTATCACAGAGCTTCCAATCCCAAAGGTCTGTTTTTCATCTGTTTGCTTTCAAACCCAAGATTAGTAGAAAATTCCCATGCTCTGGAGAGATGAGATGCATGACCTGCAGCATTGTATTATTGTATTTTTCCAGTTTTGTTTCTTATTAGGTAGCACATTTGTTTTATTTTCTTAAGCCCTTTGATAAATGTATGCTGTATGCTGGTAAACATGCCTGGTCAATGAGGGAGCTCTGCCCCCGTAATCAATAGCTCATACACAGGGATAAACCTTTTAAATAAACAGGTTGTCTGGAATATCAGTCCATATATTAAGCCAAGTACCACAGGGAGAATCTAAACAACACAAGAAAATGAGAAAAATAATTGCTGCTTATTCTGAGATAATGCCTGCAATGCAGAAAGAAGTAATAACCGCAGGAGCTGCTGTTTGCTTGTTGGAAAAAAAGTTAAATCCAACATGGACATAACTATAAGCACTATAATATTGTCCCCAATGTAAAAGAATTAGTGGAGTAGCTATAGGTTTCTCAGCAGTCTCAGCAGACCCCACCTTGACAGTGGAGCACCACCAATTACTGTATCATTAACTTTATAAGATGCGTTTTATAAGAAGTGCACACTAGTATGCAGGAAGCAGGGGAAGCAGTGAGTGAAGAGCTGTACCTGGTCTTCTTAGGGCAGCGCTGCACTGTCCTGACAGCGTAAAGCATTAGGACATACTGTAGTACAAACACTATGACCTGACACTGCACGCAGTCAGGTGACAGTGCTGCACAGGCCTGAAGAAGACCAGCAAGCAAGGACTGAAGGAGAGACCGCCGGATCTGGAGAGCAGCGGCGGAGCACGAGTGGTAAGTTAAGTAATTTATTTTAAACTCTGATATGGTGATCTAAAGGGGGTCTGATCTGAGGTCTAATATGGAGGGGGTCTGACATGGAGGTCTAATGGGGGCCTGATCTAAGGTCTAATATGGGGGAGCGGGGTCTGACATGAAGGTCTAATGAAGATCTGATCTGAGGTCTAATATGGGGGGTAGTCTGAAATGGAGGCCTGATCTGAGGTCTGATGCGAGGGTTTGATATGCAGGTCTAAACCTGTGCCCTCATCTGGGGATATCTTAAGCCAAGAAGAAAGGTAAGGTTAAACAGAAAAGAGAAACTAGAGCAGAAATTGGGAGCCAGGCTCTTTCATCCAACATCAGTGTCTGACCTCACATATACTGTTCTAGATGAATGTACAAAATTTCCCATAGACACACTCCAAAAACTTGTAGAAAGCCTTCATAGAAGAGTAGAAGCTTTTTTAGCTGCAAAACAAGGACCAACTCCATATTAATGCCTATGGGAAGTGATAAAACCTGCTGTAGGTGTAATGTGAACGTGTGTATGTAGTATATTATAATAGTGCATCCTATATACAAGAATATAACTACTATAATCCTGTCCCCTATGTACAAGAATAAAAGTGTCCACTGTTTAACACAGGCTTTCAATTGGTCTGGCCTGGATGTAATCTAGGAGATGGGTGTCTGAACCGTAGTCCCTCACCTGCAGCAGGGTGGCAGACAGTTTTGCTTTAAAGAAAAAAAAAATACAAGTGACTATTCCGCTCCAAGACATCTATTTCTAGAACTGGACTACCACCTAGACATTGGCCATGTAGCTCACATTGAACATTGTATAGACTTTGCACTACTCTTTTTGAATCACTATGTAAAGGAGAGTTATACCAGCACCTCGACGGGGGGGATAGTGAAGGTGCAGGCTACCGTGGCTGCAATATAAAAGTAAACAAGGACTACAAGTAACAGCACAGAATTTTGGCATTTTGGCCTACAAAATTATATGTTTATAGATATAGATATATACACACATGAGTATAGGTTGTGTGTGTATATATATATATATATATATATATATATATTAGAGATGAGCGAATCTATTCGCCGCTTTAAAGATTCGTATTGAATCTTACAAATTTTCTACTCCGTGGCGAATCTGGATTTTTTCGGATTTGCTTCATATTATTCGTAAATTTTCGTAAAAATTTTGAACGCTGACGCTACATATGATACGTACGCTACGCTTTCGGAAGAAGAGGGCAGTGGAGTTCCACCACAGCAGCAAGCTTGGCCTACAGGAGGCAGGAGCGTCCTCTGATGTCCTTTAGTAGCAGCTCAAGCGAGGAGGACTTCAGGTCCCTCATCTGAAGAACCCAACTACAGGCTGGTTTAAAGGACACTTCAAGAGGACCTATGGTTGCCACACCATGGACTGCACCTGACAGGTGAGAGCTAGTTGGCACTTTTTTTGTTTAGTTTGTATTGCCCCCGTTTGACACTCACCCAGATGGTCATGGCTTGTCAGGACTCTCCCCATTCTGCAGAAAATTCCCAGTTGCGCCTAAGCACGCCTATTTTCTTTTTTCCCCCCATTTTCAGGTTATTTGGAGCCTGCTTTGCAAAAAAAGGGTTCTCTATTTGCTGCTATTTTATATTATCCATGTGGATTACACATCACCTGTCTGGATTACAAAATTACCTCACGTGGACTACAATTGCATTTTGACTGTGTTCCAGTGTTTTATTATCAAGCAGCCACGACTCGAGGAGAGATTTAAATGTATATCTGAGCCTTTTATGCTTGCAAATGTGAAATTGCACTAAAATGTTTGCATAAATGTCTTTGCTGTATTTTAGCAATAATGTTTTTACAGGTTCAGCAACATTCAAGCACTTTATCCCATTGTGTGTATTTTTTTTCAGGTACTGCAATGTGTCCTATATTAATGCACTTATTGTATGGTGTTTTTTTAGTAAATTGTGCACTTAGCCGGATAGCTAGCACCTTACTTTTCTAGCTCATATGGACTGCCTCTAAAGATTGTACGCTGCGGCCTAGCCTCGTCTGTATGACGCAATCGCGAGTCAATAGTACGCTAAGGATTCGTACGCACTTTGTACGCTAATGCTTACGTATTGCGTACTTTTAACAACGCTGACTATATGTTTGTAATTTTTGTAGGAATATTCGCAAAACAACGATTATTTCTGAACGAAAATTCGACCGAATAAATTTGTATTAAGAACAAATCTTGTCATAAATTCGTTGAGCATTCGAATTTTGGATGATTCACTCATCTCTAATATATATATATTCAAGCAATATATTTTTTCTCTTTTTCTCAATTTTTTTCTTGCTTTATGATCTTATTTTCCTATGTCTTGCTGTTTTTGATGAACAATGTCGATTACTATATGATTTCAGCAGCTCGGCAAAAAGAAAGAAATAACAAAACAATGGGATTAAAAACAAATTAAAGAGCCAATAAATATAGGGATTGTAATTGGCTCCTATTTTAAGCATAGCCCCAGAAATGGCTCTGCATGCAGGTTCTCGAGGCAAATCAATTTATCTATAATTGGATTTGGCTAGCAGTCTGAGTGTTAGCCATATGTGTTTGGGAGCGCAGAGGGGGATGGACAGTAGGGTGATGATTAGCGAAAAACTTCACGGATAATACAGTACAGGATTCCTTTCTGAATTAGCTCATTAATAATGAGTAGTTACATGGAGATTTCTGAAACCACGGTGGCCATCTTGGCTAACTAAACTCATTGCTGGTTTTAAAGCAACAATCTGGAGACCGGCTCCTACTCTTACTAGCAAAGTATAAGCCACATACATAAATATAGGGAATCAACTAGCAAATAATAACATGCAACACTATATATTAATGTATGAGAGGTGGGGTCAGTGTGATTGAAAATAGGTCTTTGAGTAAAAAACAACAATACAGAAATATCAATATTTTCGGATTTTTGTTTTGTAATGTTTGCCTATACACTGCCATATACAACCCACAAAATACAATGATAATACATGGTATCTAAACAATGCTGCCTTAGAGAGCTCTTGATACTGCTATATAGTTGACAGCTGTTTGAGAGGTCACGTGACCGATGAACGTAACGTCACTGGCCTAGGAAAAGCTGAGAGAAGGCTTTGGTGCTCACGAGAGCGCCGGTGCCTTCTCAAACAGCTGATCGGCGGGGGTCCCGGCTGTCAGACCCCACTGATCAGATATTGATGACCTATGCTGAGGATAGGTTATCATTAGTTAACTCCCGGAAAACCCGTTTGAATTCAAAATAACACAACAAACTCTAGTATTAGAGTTATACTAGGGGCTTATTATTTGCTCCTGTGGTTCCCGTCCGCAGCAGTCTAATAGCAATTACCTACCTTTTTTACCCCCTTTTACCTGCCCAGAAAAGAGTTTTAGCCCAGCTGCCCTAACTTTGTTCCGTCTCTCTCTAGTGGAAATTTTCAGACGGCCATATTGTGTCCACATTTTAGTATGGATTTTTACTACTGCAATACCCAGACTATTATGGATCCAAATTGAGACCACCACAGAATCCACTGGTTATTTAAAGGGATTTTCCAATTTCATGATATTGATGAGCTTAAAGGGTTTATACCATGATTGATGTAGAATATGAAAATCAGACAGCATATAGGAAATGTAATCATGTATTTAGCTCAAAGAGGAATGTTTAGGGTTTCTATACATTTGCTCTGCCATTTATTATTCACTGAAAAAAACATCATAGAACCCACTTGTGTTTTTTCCAATACAGTTTTTATGGTATTTTTTTGTGGCTATTTCTAAACAACTTTTCCAACCACGATTTCTTTTCAGGACTATATCCTCTGATAAGTAGATGTCAAAAATATCCAATAAGCTTTAACATGCTGTGTTTAAGAAAACGGAGATTCAAATAATCCACCTAATTAGCAAAAATGCCAGTAGCAAAAAAACGGTTGTGTTTCCTGCATTTCTTATTTCCCATAGACTAATATCTGGAGCTGGCTATTTACTAAAAAAAACACCATAAACACAAATGCTAAAAACACCACTAAAAGTGCAAAAGTGCACAACACAATTCCAACCTACGTATTAACAGACTCAAAGACAACTTTCACACAGTCAGTAGTTGGTCAGTATTTTGCATCAGAGTTTGGCCTCATGCATACAACCTTAGACGGCCCGTATTGCAGCCCGCAAACAGCGAGTCCACAATATACGGGCACAGAGCGTGTGCACACCTTATCACAGATGCAGACTCATTCACTTGAATGGGTCTGCAATCCAGGAGATACAATGCTGTGTGGAAAGGAGGCACGGGTCGTAAGCATGCACTACTTTTTTGCAGTGTGGACTGTCGGATGCGGATCGCAGACCCCATTCAAGTGAACGGAGACGGCAGAGGACAGCAGGTGGGCCGCAATTTGCAGTCAGCAGCACGGTGATAGTTGGCATACGGTTGTGTGCATGAGGCCTTTGTAATTCAAAACCAGGAGTGGGTCCAAAACACAGATAAGCTATGTACAGTATAATGGAGAGATTTTTCTCTCTTCTGTGTTTAGGAGCCACACATACTGATGAACAATACTACTCAAATATTGACAGTGGTCTGAGGATGATTTCAATAGTAACAAACTCTCAGCTGTGAGAAGTTTTAGGTCTGATTTGAAAATTAGCCCCTGAAAGTCAACAAAAATGCACATTAAGCAGAAATCTTGAAAATGATGAGGAAATCAAATCCAAAATATATAAGAAACTGAAGATTATACAAATATTAAAGGGTGAAAGAGGGCCAGTTTGGTTATTTCTGGAACTCCCATAAAGGTGAATGGAGAGGTGGCCGTGCTAGTGCGGTGTGCTCTTTGTTCACTTCTATGGAACTTCTGGAAATAGGCAAGTGCGCTGGCTTGGCTGATTTTGGAACTCTAACATAAGTGAATGGAGATCACGCAGAGCTTGGGTGATGTACTCTCCTTTGCTTTGGAGGCCCTGTTCTAGGTATAGGTGGGGCCAGAGGTGGGACCCACACCTATCGGACATTGGTAGCATATCTCCAGGATGCTGCAAGATGGGCCATCCCCAATAAGATTATTTACATGAAGCCAGATAACCCTATTACTGACTTATGTTAAAAAAATGCTCCAGATGAGTTCATTATGATGTTGTTGATTAAGAAATAAGAGTAGGCTTTGATACACATCTTGAGTTGGACGTCATCATAGATCATCCTCCCATCAGAAGAAGGAACTGTTATCTTTTTCAATGCTCCTGACTACTAATAAGTAAGGTCAGTCCCTGGGGCTATTGCAAATTTGCAGTCTTCATGGAAGATCTATGTATGGATTTATGAAACCAATGAATGACAGAGGGATTAGGAAGAATATCCCTAATGTAGCTAAGAAAATTCACTCCTGGGAAGTGTAGACCTGACTTCTTAAGGTACCTTCACAAGAGGCGATGATCGGAATGATTGAGAGACGAACGAGTTGTGTCTTGGTGTAGTGAACGTTTCAATCAATTATGGTTCACAAAATTGTAATACGGATCGTATGAACGATTCCTGTTTACATATATGAAATTGTTGATGTCCTAAGATGATTTTTGTGCCCACACAAACGATTGAACCAACCAATTGAAATCTACCAATTGTCAATTGTCGTTCTATCGTTCGTCTACTCTATCGTGCAGTTTCGATCGATTAAACGATAATGTACACGATAATTGGCTTGTGTAAAGGTACCTTTATGATTGTAATGACCTAAGACAGGGGGATAGGTGAGTGATACAGTGATGTCTGTTCATTATTATCTACACTCCTCAACACTGAAATTGCAACACCAAGAAGGAAATATCGTGGAATCACGGGAATCACAGGATCCATTGACATGTTAATGATATGCAAATTATAAAAAATGAAATATTCAGAACATCTCAATTTGTTCAGCATCGAGTATTACATGCAGAAATAATTCACTGAAAAAGGTGCACTACAATGGTAAATGCAATTGACAATATATGGCTAAACCCTCACGCTGAAGTTAAAATGAGACTTTCGCCAATATATTCTTATATGAAGAACATAGCGGAGCCCGAGCACCACGTCAAGGTATCTCAAAGTGGCACGGGACCTAACGCTAACCTATTCACATCCAGAAATACACACACTTACACTCCTTGGCATGCTATCAATGAGGTTATTAACCCCTTCCAGCAAAAGACAGTTTGGACCAAATGCCGAAGCCCCATTTTTTAATTCTGACTTGTGTTAATAATGAATGCTTTCACTTATCCAAGTGATTCTAAGACTTTTTTCTCGTGATACATCATACTTCATGTTAGTGGTGAATTTGAGTCAATATGTTTTACTTTTATTTATATATTTAAAAGAATCTAAAATGTACTGAAAATTTGGAAAAAAATAGCAATTTTCTAAAGTAAATTAGAATTTCTTTGCTTTTAAGGGCTCATGCACACAGCTGTACAAACTTTGTATACGCAAAACATGGATACCCAATGTGGGAGTTTGACATTTTGCGGAACAGAACGTCCTGTCCTCTGTAGAACTGAATAAGACATTATCTATTTTTTTTGCAGGGCTGCAGAACTGACATACAGATGTAGAGAGTACACAGTGTGTTGTCCGCATTTTTTGCATCCCCATTGAAGTGAATGGGTCTGCATCCAATCTGCAAAAAATGTGGATCAGATGAGGACAAGAAAAACGTTTGTGCATATGATCCCTAATACAGATTGTGATTCCTCGCAAAATAGTAACATAATAAAATAGTAATATTAACATTCACCATATGTCTATTTTAGGTTGTCATAATTTTGTAAATGTCCTTTAATTTTTTAAAGACGTTCGGAGGCTTAGAATTTTGGAAGCAATTTTTAAAATTTTTAAGAATATTTTTAAAACCGTCTTTTTTAAGGACCACCTCAGTTCTAAAGTCACTTTAAGGGCTTACATAATAGAAAAGACCCATATGGCCCTATTGTAGAAACTGTAGCCCTCATAGTATTCAAAACTAATTTTTGAAACTCCATTAACCCTTTAGATGTTCCCCAGGAATTAAAGCAAAGTAGAGGTGAAATAAAAAACATTTTTTGTGTAGATTTTCCATTTTAATTTTTCCCTGTAACACAGCAAGGGTTAACAGCCAAACAAACCTCAATATGTATTACTTATGTATGGTAACATGGCAGGGCTCAGAAGGAAAGAACACAATATTTTTTTTGGAGGGCAGATTTTGCTGGAATGGTTTTTGGGAAGCAGTCAAAAAGTGACCCCATGTTGGAAAGTACTCCTCTCAAAGAATTGATAGAGGTTGCAGTGAATGCTTTGACCCAAGAAGCGTTTCATAGAATTTAGAAACACTTGGCTGTGAAAATGAAGAATTACATTAATGTGCCCCCATAAGACCTCACATCAGCAGAATGTGCCCCCATCAGACCTCACATCAGCAGAATGTGCCCCCATCAGACCTCAGATTAGCGTCTTGTGCCCCTATCAGACCTCAGATCAGCCCACCCAGCCCACTTATAAAGACCTACTTACCGTACCTGTTCTGCGCTGCCGCTGCCGTCCGCGTCCCACGCTCCGCGCTCTTCTCTCTTCCTGCCGGCTCGCACTATGACCTGACGGCTGCCGCCGCAGCGTCAGGTCATAGTGCGTGCCGGCAGGGAAGAGAGAAGAGCGCGGAGCGTGGGATCGGACGGCAGCGGCAGCGCAGAACAGGTACGGTAAGTATGGTCTTTATAAGTGGCTGGGTGGGCTGATCTGAGGTCTGATGGGGGTCCCTACGTACAAGTGAGCGCTTCCTTATGGAAGCGCTCACTTGTATTCGCCCTATAAGACGCACAGCATTTTTCCCCCCTACTTTTGCGGGGAAAAAAGTGCGTCTTATAGGGCGAAAAATACGGTATCTCCAAATTTTTCATTTTCGCAGGACATAACATGAGAAAATGCACTCCACAATTAGTTTTGTATTTTTTCCTGGATACTGTAACACCCCAGAAGTTGTAAACTGCTGTTTGGGGACACGGCAGCGTTCAGAAGGGAAGGAGCGGCATCTGGATTTTATAACATGGAATTTGCTGAAATTTGAAATTATTTTTAGGGCCAATAATATTTTAATTTATTGTTGACTGAGCTGTGTGAGGGTTGCTTGTTGCGAGGTGCAGTGGGCAAAAATTGCAATTCTGTGAGTGTTTTTTTAAATTTTTTTATAGGGTTCCTCATGCAGTATATATGATAATTTTAATCTGCGGGGCGATACAGTTATGGTGATACCAAATTTATATAGTTCTTTTATGTTTTACTCCTTTTGCAGTTACATCACTTAGTTATTTGGTTTATAAATATAATGAATCTAGATTAAATGTGTCACTTTTTTAATACATTACTTATCATATAGTGATTTGAGTTACATTCTGTATTATACTCCAGAGCTGCACTCACTATTCTGCTGGTAGAGTCACTGTATACATGCATTACTTATCCTGTAATGATCCTGAGTTACATCCTGTATTATACTCCAGAGCTGCACTCACTTTTCTGCTGGTAGAGTCACTGTATACATGCATTTCTTACCCTGTACTTATCCTGAGTTACATCCTGTATTGTACTCCAAAACTGCACTCGCCATTCTGCTGGTGGAGTCACTGTGTCCAGTGGCGTAACTACCGGGGAAGCAGGGGAAGCGGCTGCTTCGGGGCCCACGCTGACAAGGTGCCCGGGAGCAATATCAGAAAACAGCAGGCCGGGACTCCCACCCCCCACCCCCCCGTTGTTCCTTCTTACTGCCTGTCTCTGCCAGCATAGCGCACAACACTGTCCACTAGCACACTATGCTAATTAAGCCTGCCTACTAAGTTCTTGTCCTGACTGGAGAGTGTGGCAGGAGAGAGAGGAAGCGTGGCAGGCAAGAGGACCAGCACCGAAGCGGCACAGCAGCGAGCGCACATCACTCACTAGTCGGCTTTTAAGGTATGTGCGCATTGCCTGTGCCCCCCGGCCCTTTCCCTGCAGCCCCTGGCCCTCATCTGTGCCCCCCTGGTCCTGGCCTGTGCCCTCCCTGGCCCTTGTCTGTGCCCTCTCTGGCCCTTATTTGCACCCCATGGCCCCTGCCTGAGCCCCCACTGGCCCTGGCCTGTGTCCCCCTGGCCCCTGTCTGTGCCCTTCTGGCCTTTATTTTCACCCGCCTGGCTCCTGTCTGTGACCTCCTGACCCTGGCCTGTGTTCCCTCTGGCCTCTGTCTGCACCTCCCTGTCCCTTGTCTGAGCCACCCCTGGCCCTTATCTGCACCCCCTGGCCCTGGCCTGTGCCCCACAGACCCTGACCCTGCACTCACTATTCTGCTGGTGGAGTCACTGTATACATAAATTACTAATCCTGTATTATGCTCCAGAGCTGCACTCACTATTCTGCTGGTATAGTCACTGTTTATGCACAAGGTGACTCAACTTTTTATGGAGACTACAATCATAATAATGAATCATAATTTTCTTCAACACTTATCCATGCACATCTATAAAACCACTCTCTCAACTTTTGGTGCAAGCTTCACTTTGCAACTATGTGGTGATTTAGTTGTGCGCTCACAACTTTAAAAAAAAAAAGTGGACAGCAAGGGAAGTCACGTTGGCGGTACAGGGTGGGAGAGCAGAGGATCTAGCTTGTTATAATTTATGCCTTAAAACTGGCATAAATTATATCACAGAATTGGGTTTGACACATGAATGGTCCAAGATGCACCACAAATATTAAGACATGCGTGTTTCTTCATTACTGTGGCGCATCTCTCTCCAGCTGACGTATAAAATGCCAGTCCATTGGATCTTGGATAAATCAAACTCAAATTAGATTCCTTTTAACCTAAATGTGATGTCAATTCCTTAGTGATCAGTAAAAAATAAAAATAAAAAAAAAACTTAAATGTTTATAGAACACAGTAAAACCAATCGAACTATTAACTCTTTTAACACCTGAGGCACAGCTGAGATGCTGTAAGCCGAAAGTCTATCCCTCAGGCATTCTCTGTCAGCACTCTGAGAACCAGGAAACTTCTCTTTGTGAAGTTTTTCTTCAAAAAGAATTACAGATCAAACCTGCTGCTGCGAAGCAGGTGGTGACAGCTGAGTGTGGCTATCACAGAGATGCAAGGGGGAAGGGGGGCGCTGAGAGTTTTAATGGCACCAAAAAAGGACAAAAGACACTTTACTTTGAATGAGAATTTCCAGCCAGCTGAGGACGGCCTTGCGGAGATGTGGATGGCATCAGGTGAGTGACATTCAATTACAGGGAGCACAAGATGACCGAAGCACACTTAATCATGTCCCATAAAATTATACTGAAAAGGACACTACGGCTAATAGGGAGGGACATGTATATTCCAGTCACTTCATAAATCCTCTTAAAGTGAATGTCCACCTTTGAACACCAGCCTGTTTTTGTTGCTTATCTGTATAGCTTCAAAATTGTGGCCTGATTCATTTATTAATATATTTTTATAGCACCACATCCCCTGCATAGACATACTGTATAATTAAGTGACACATTTCTGGAGCCACTACTAGAGGGCGCATATGAGCTTACTGGAAAGTAGTTATATATTGAACGCTATAATAACACAGTATGAAGTAAGCTCCTAAGCTCCCTCTAGTGGTTACTGCTCCTGCTGTAAATATCTCAAACTAAACTGTAAGAAAGCATGGGTAAGGAACATCCTTCATGTACCAAGTTCCAGCCAAGTCATAGATAGGCTTACCTTAACTTACCTTAGCTTATTGGCTCCTTGGCACCCCTGTGCAAGCCAAGACCCCGCCAAAGCTATGCCCTGGGTACCAGCAACATTCTTTCTAAAACATGGCCTACAGACACAGGTCTCTCAAGTAAAGCCTACAGATTTATAATGTATATCATGTCAGGCCTCCAAGGGCTTAAAGAGGGACTGTCAGCTCCACTGACCTGTCTATTTTAGTGACTACAATGTGTATTCTCCATGAAATAGCAATGGTAGAGCATCTGCATACTGCTGTTCCTCTCTAAGTCCTTGTGGAAATATGTGAATGAACTGGCAACTATATGTGCTGACACAGTCCAATCTGTGGTCTGAGAGTGTCACACTGTTTAGGGACAAGGTGAATGGTAACACTCACTTGACAATTTATATGGTACATACATTTCTAGGAAGAATAATAGAGGGACTAAGAACAGATGCATTAGAATTGTTATCTCATGGGACATGCAAGTATTTCCTAAACCAGCTAAGTCAGGAGAGCAGGCAGATCCTCTATAAAAGGGGGCCTGCAACATCTTCTGATATGTCTGTTTTAGTAACTACTTATGTTCCCCAGTTCTGGAGCACATATTATGACTCTGTGATGTGCCATTCCTTTATTATTTCTGCTAGAAAATACATGCAATGCATGTGCATTGAAGAGAGGGGTGCAACTCTTCTTTCCCTTGAGGCACAACCTGTACTTTGAGATCTCCTGCCTGGTGATGACTGGGGTGCCCTTGATGTTATGCAAGAATTGGGGTGCAAGGCAGGAGAACAGGAGATGGGGATTGTGGTTCCAGTTGGGAATGGAGACCAATAACTTGACCAGCTTGATTACAATAAAATAAAGTCTCTCCTTTACTGAATAGGTGATGGGGTTCACAGTAGAAATACTAGCAGTAGGCACATTTCTCAAGTATTTCGCAGAGTAGGCTTTTCCCAAAGGCTGTGTATAGGAGGTGGCTATCATGCTTGCCCTCCTTGAGTATCTCTATATAGGTACATGAAATCTTAATATCAACAAAGTGTGCAATTTCTCAATATTGCATGGCCAATCCATCTCAGGGGTGTGGTGGGCATCTGATTCAATTTAACCCAAATCACATGCAATAAAATATAAAGCAATAAGCGTGCCTCACCTCTACTGACTTTGTCCAAGCATGGCCTTTAAATGATCCAGAACCTTCTGCAATAATCCAAAGCTTCTTTTCCTCAGAGGTTGGATCTTAGCTTGTCTGGATTACACACCAATAGCGGCATGCACATCTTTACTCTTTCCTGGCTTTCCAGGAACTAATCACTAGACAAGGGGAAAGTAGGACCAGCCAACCACCTGGCAACTATTACTATGGAGTGCAAGTTGACTATTTCCTACCTATATTCGGCCCTTTGAAATACATAGTGCCCAGTAAAGCAACATTAGCCATTTGCACCAGTGTAAGTGTAAAGTTAGCATGTAAGAAAGCATTTTAACAACTTTAACAGTGACTTATAGTAGTATCCCTTTAGCAGTGAACCAGTGGGTCACTGCAAAAGGACACACACCCAACTGGTGAGGGGAAAAATGTGGGCATATTACTTGGGGGGCACAATGTGGGCATATTACTGGGGGCACAGCTGGGCATATTTCTGGGAACACAGCTGGGTATATTACTGGGGGACACAGCTGGCCATATTAATGGGGGCACAGCTGGGCATATTACTGGGGGACACAGCTGGGCATATTACTGGGGGCAAAATGTGAGCATATTACTGGGGGTCACAATGTGGGCATATTACTGAGGGGCACAGCTGGGCACACTGTGAACACACAATGTGGGCATAAAAACTGTGCGGTAGCCTGAAGGGTGAATAATTACTATGTGGGGCATTAAGGGGATTGGGTGGGATTAGGTGTATAGTTAGGTTTTGGGCGGAGTTAGAGGCGTGGCCTAGTGAAGAAAAAATTTGCCGCACAATGTGTCCCTCTTTGGTTGTTTGCAAAGTTGGGAGGTATGTAATATGTAGTATATTTCTAAGGCAATTTTACATATTACTTAAGTTTCCTTACCATTCTTGGATATTTACAGACTGAAACCCTTTTGACCAGTAACGATCAATGACCTGGAAATCTATACGTATAGCTGCCCTACAGGAATCCCTGCTCCTAGCAGGCTCATATCTACAAATTAGTATTTGTAAAATTCTTCTCCAACCCGGCTGGAAATCTGATGAAAGCTGACCTGAAATGCGTGGACAGCCAGCAAACCCCTGGAAAGAAAATTAATTATGTAAAAGAAAACACTTCTCTGGTACTTGCACAGTGAAATCCCATCCAAGAGGCTGAGCTAAGTGTAGACAGATGCCTGCTAAAAATTCAAGCACTGTGTATCCTGCTCCAAACGGTCAGGGGTATTAATCAGTTGGCGTGTCTGAGACAAGGAGCTGGCTAATTTTAGCAAATGTTCCTTCCTGGATGCACATACTGTACTGGGAAACAGGCCCAAATTCAATGTTCTTATGAGATGGAGCTGCAAATCTTGTGCAGAGGATGATTAGAATATATGTATATAGGACTGGAATTAAGTACTGGATGCAGCCCAGCGTGCTGCGGGGTCAGTTCCTGCTGCAGCCGAGTTACTTTGCTTAAAGGGATATTGCACATATGTAAATAATTACTTAGATTTTTAAATTCTGTTTTATTTTCAATATTCTCAAATGAATTACCGGTAATTCATATTCGTAAAGAGATTTTACAACAGCAAAGGTTTATTTTTCTAGATTAAAGGGGCATTCTGACCCTAGATAACTGTAGTGTTACAGTAGGATGTATTATAAATATCATACCCTCCACAGTCCAAAGGGATCAAGAAAAGGAGTAGAAAATAGAGGAGATTGGTCCAAACACATTCTTCATTGCAGTATATGGGAATTTTGAAAATTGGGAGTGCCACATTGCAGCAACCCAGTGGGAGTGTGGAGAGGATAAGAGTAGGTGGACAGGATGCAGGTAGTAGTCATGGTGTTCACAGTGGCTGGACTTATCTCCACCAAACTTCCCTTGCTCCTAGGGCTGGTGTAGTGATGAGGGGGTTGCACTTAACATGATGGAAATAGTAGTTTTCCCTTGGAACACCCGGTGTGGAGTCTTCTGGCTGGTGGAAGGCCCTGGGGTTAGTGTGCAAATTGATAGGCAGGAGATTGAGATGAAGTTGCAGAACACGTTCAGGCAAGTTGGAGATTCAGTCTTACAAGACTGTAACCAATTGCTCTAGATTAAAGAGGACCTTTCATCACTCCTGACATGCCTGTTTTAATAGCTTCATGCACTCCCCATGTAATAACAAGTCTGGAAGTCTGGAACATCTATTCTTATGTCTGTATGTTGTGCCATTCCTTTATTATTTGCACTAGAAGTTATGAATGAATTGCTATTTGTCTTCAGTAAGGGAACAGAGGGGAGGTAACCAGTTGGGGGTGTGTACCTGCACAGTCCGAACATGGCAGCACTGATTGGCTAGAGTCAGTCTGTGCAGGTACACACCCCCATTGTACACATTGTCTTATCTCTCATCGGACCAGGAATCTGAAGAACAGGACCTCAAACAAAATATTCATGGAACGCTAAGAACGTGCATATGGTATAAAAATCGTAACCAACGTATATATTTTGCCTATCCTTTGGCTTTCATTTAGCAATTCTGAGGGATTTACAGCTTTTTTAATAAATGAGCAGCATTGTAGAATAAAAAGGGGTTCAGGGAACTTCAATACATCAGCTCAGTCATTCATAACTCATAGATAGACACCTGATATTTTTGATTAGATGAAGGGCTGGCCTTAAGTATTAATTCCCTTGGTGGTCCCTAGGTATTCCACTCTGACTCTGATATCATAGTACTTTAAGAATTATTGAAGTTATATTCTAGAATGTTCATACAGATTGCACCCCCTACCATGAACTGCAAATATCAAGCTCCTGTACCCTATATGAAATTTGCAGTTATCAAGTTTTTGTGCCACTTATGAAGAAAGAAACCTTCTGTTTTAACCAATTCTTTAAAGGTGAAACAAATAACCACCCTCTTACAAGAAAAGTGATTAAAGAAGGAAGTGCAAAAAGGACTTGCCTCAAATGGTTAGGAGTGTGGTGGTGTCAATTAGCTCCTGAAAGGGGAGGTTTAAAGGACTTCAACTGTTTAAGCAAAAATATCATGTTGTTGAGGAAAAATGTTCACACTTAACTTTCTTAGGCGGTAAATGATTCAGACAACAAAACCAGCGGGTAGCTTCATTGATGCCTTCGTGAAATCTCAGACTGTAATGAGATGGTCATATTTAGAACAGGCGCTCATGTCTAAGTCCCTTTCTAATAGCTGTGAAATGACATTTACAAAAAAAGAGCAGTGCTCGCTGGCATGATACTTTCCTCATCTCTTAATGAATAGAGGAACGACTTAAGATGAGGAGGATGACTCTAGGGCTGATATAAATGAGCAGATCCACAGAGTACAAGTGAAAAAAGGATTGGGTAGCTAAAGAAGATCAGAAAGACCTAAAGGGGAATACCCCCTTAATTTATCTTCTGAAATGTCAAAGTTCTTGCCTGGGACCCCACTATATCCACAACAAAGAGGTCACAGTGATCTTCAATGTAAAATTCACCATCAGAGGGAAAAAAGAGCATATAAACATAATATATTTTTAATATTAGACTGGGGTAGCGTGAGAGGCTGTTAGACCGGCAACTTTCCAGCTCAGAATATTTTCATGTCTACATGGCAAACTTTTGTCAATATTATTGCACAAAAAGACTACATCACAGTTTAACAGATTATATGCAAATTAACCCACAAAATAATAGACTCTTACGGAAATTGAATTTCCCTGAAGTCTCCTTCAAATGGGATGGATTGTTTTCTACTGGACCTAATGAGCCATGTTGTAGAAAGTATCCTTGGTTTTGTCAAAGCCTAGACTTACTGGAGGATCATTTGGTTTCCTCTTTGGCCAATCTGATCTTGAGTACATACTACTTGTGTGTAAATTTGGTTTTACAACTTTTCTTCTGCAATGGTTTCTTCTTTTGTTTCTATAGGTAGCTATAGGGCTACAGAGGTAATGGTAACACCCAGGCCCTGGTGCCTGAGGGGCTCCAAAAGACCCTCTGCCACATAAGCCAGTCACTTTGGAACCAAGGAGCTTCAAGTCACCCCTTTGCATTCAACTTTCACATTACCCTATAGAGAATACATTTTACCAAATCACACAACCAAATTTTATTTTATCATATTGTAGTCAGATGTAGTTGATAAAGTAGTCTACCCCCATTCAAAAAAAGTGCCCATACCAGCCAATCAGAATTCACCTTGTGCTTCTTCGGTCACTACAGGCAGCACAATTACTTTTTCTCTCTTTCCTTCCTATATATGAGGCTCATAATATTTTTTTTTAGAATTTTTGTACCGTTTATAAATTTGATAAGTTGCTTTTTTCAACGTTCAGCCATTTGTATGTGACTTGTCATGGTGAATCGCACGTGCACATAATTTATACCATAGACAACTAGTCATAAAGCAAGAGAATTGTTTATTTATTTAGTATTTTTTATTATTTATTGCCAATCCTATTCCTTATATAGATGGAGGTGTCAGAACCATATGCTGGCAATGTGACATTGTGGGGGAATAATCAAGGAGTGCCATAAATGCGTCCCATAGATTCTTCTTTGTGAAACAACAATGACAATCGCTATTCACTTATTATTTTGCGCATTAAAATGCTGTCATAATATTATGTTATTTGTGAGATGATAATGAGAAAAGCGTTTGGAATAATTAGGATACACGGCTCGATGCTGTAGGAGCAGGGGAAGGCAATTAAGGTTTTAAAAGGCAAAGCGGATGTACTATTCGATGCTGCATTTCATTGAGAATACGGCTCATTAACCATTGCGATGACACTGAATACATGAAATCAATGGTTGGTGTTTTTGAACACCTGGCCACAGTCTTACAAGCACCGATGTCATCCATCGCCTCATTTCCACAAATAGAGGGTGCTCCAATTCCCACATATAACCATATACTTTATTTTATTCCATTAAAACATCAGGATGGGTTATCAAACTATTAGCAGACTCCTGCAATAATGAAATGGCATGATCAAAAGTATGTGAATTCTCATATTATCAATCCTCATGCAATCCCCTTAGACAGATATAGAAGAATGGGTCATCACAGTCATGATGGATGACTTTCAGCATGGCACTGGCATCCAATGCCTGTATCAGTACCAGGATGAAATTCATTGACTTGTTGGAGCCACTCTGTACTGTCTGTCCCTCAGCTATCAGCTGATATCAGTGGGGGAAGCTGTGCTGCCCATAAATTTCTATTGTAGGAGCTGTTGCTGGAGAAATGTAGTTGTTACAGCAAATGGGTGTGGAACTACTGTGTCAACCAACAGATTTTGTTTTGGGCTAAACCTAAGCGTTATCCTGACAGGCCCCTAGTATTGACTCTTTAACCCTGTACAGGGATCTGGACTCCGTTGCAGGTGACCCATACCGCCACTATTTCATGGAATAGCCTCTGTCTGATTTGCAGCTGACCCATTGTGTCAATGACACTAGTGCAGACCATCGAGGGGTCAGGAAAATTCATAGTCAGGGACAGGACGAGGCAGGCAGAGTACGAGCAAAACAATAAACAGCTTGAGTTCTGGGCAGGCAGTGAAGGGTCATATTGAAGTCAGGCACAGATCAAGTTAAGCTGCAAAAGGTCAGAATCCAGTAAGTAGGCAAAGAGTCAGTACACAGGCAGATAACAAAATACAACATAATTTTTCAAGAACTTAGCAAGCTAAGGAACCTGATGATCAAAAGGGAAGGTGCCTTCAGTAACCCAGGGTTGTCAGCCATTGGCTGGTAAAGATTAGGGTGTGTGTGCACTGGCTCTTTGAGAGTCAGAGGGAGTTTGTGCATGTTCTATGGGTAGAGAAGGAGAAACCTTGCCAGCAAGCAGGCTGCAGCCTGCATGGAGGGATAAAGCAGACCTGGTGACCAGATCGGCAGGGAAGAAGTCAGCAGAAGGCGACTATGGGCCACCGGGGCGAGGTAAGTAGGACAATTGTGGCTCCCAGCCGCTTCTTTAACAGTAGTATTGCATGACATTCATTCAGATTTTGTGGGTATAATACATGGTAATTCAAAATACCCCAGGGTGGGCCCTATGACATTGAAATGCCATAATAAGGTATATGAAAAAGGGTTGTAGAGTTGGGTCACTGTTCTAAGTGAAAAACTACAGTAATTTGTGAACTGCATTTTATGCCTGGTACCAATTATGATACTGTTCATATGCACCCCATCTTAATAACTCAGTGGGCCCCGTCTTAATGACTGAAAACCCAGAGGCCAGTGATTGGCTGCAGTGGTCAGCTGCTGTATACCTCTATGTCACCAACTTGTATACAAGCACAGGGAGGAAGACCAGAGATACAGCACTGAGTATAGTAGGAAAAAGGGTGAATATAGGATAATATTATTAATATTACATTTACTGACGTGGGGCAAATTTTTAAATATGGTAACTCCAACAACCCATTTAATGACATAATGGCCTCATGACATCTAAGAATACATAATGACAGTGAGCATGTATCTGGTGCTGGGAAAAGGTGGTCCTTCATGAGCTTTTCATTTGATGAGTCTAATATACCTACATCTGACCCTGTTTTTTTTGTGATATCTATGGGCCTCCTGAAATTTTTTTGAGCAATTGACAACTGCATCTGCATCTGACTATTAATGAGGAAATTTCCATGGTGAATATTGTTTACTTTGGATGGAGTAGTTCTTTGGACCAAAGGGTGCCTTGAAACTATGATATATAACAACCTGCCACGTTGTATTGTCATAGGTGGCAACTAGAGATGAGCGAGCACTAAAATGCTCGGGTGCTCGTTATTCGAGACGAACTTTTCCCGATGCTCGGGTGCTCGTTTCGAGTAACGAACCCCATTGAAGTCAATGGGAGACTCGAGCATTTTTTGCAGGCTACCAAGGCTCTGCCTAGGGAAGGCTGGGTGAAAACCTGGAAACCTCAGAAAATGATGGAAACACCACGGAAATGGACAGGAAACAGCAGGGGCAGCATGCATGGATGCCTCTGAGGCTGCCTAATCCCACCATTACCCCAAATTCTCCTGCAACAGCCTGGTGGTTACCCTCATGGCAATTGTGCTCACCCAGACCAAGAAAGACAAGGCACATGCCCATCACATGTAAGGAAAGCACCCAACTAGGTGTAACGAAGGTCCATCACCCATGCCCATGCTGGCACTGCTCTCCTATCCCCAGCCACACGATGAAGGCATAAGCCTGACACAGCATGGCGGTGACACCAACAAGTGACCAAGTTAGATGAGGTAGCAGGTGACCACCCAAAAATTTAGCCTGACGCAGCATGGCGGTGACAACAGAGTGACCGAGTTAGACTGAGGTAGCAGGAGGTGAAGCACGGATGGTAATTCGAAGGAGGAGGAGGAGGGGTTGGAGGAAGAGGCATAGTAAGTCTGAGAAACCATGACCGAGGTAGGCCCCGCAATCCTCCAAGTGGGCAGAACATGAGCGGCCCCAGGGTCAGACTCGGTCAGAGTGACCGAGCTACACGACTGTAGCAGGTAGAGCACATAAAAAATTTAGCGTGGCCCTGTATGTGGACGTTGAGGGCTTGTGCATGTAGGTGGGCTGAACTTTTTTTCTGCTTGCACTCCAACGTCTGCTGTAATGACAGCTGAATGTTGCGCAGGGACACATTGGTGGACAGTGTGGAGGATCATGGAGGCGAAGGGGTGGTTTTACGGCGGGAGGCGCTCGTGCCGGGGTCCTGGGCTGGAGGTTGACTTGCAGAGGCAGCGAGTGACACAGGGGAAGGAGCAGTGGTGGGACCCGCATGAGGGGAACGGACGGCCTTGGTTCCATAGTGTTTAGCACTCGTATACCTGCGCATGCTGGTGGTGGAACCCCCACTTAAAAATTTGGCATCAACTGGTACGGCTGTCAACATTGAGCTTGAACTAGTGGGGCATGTGTGGTATCGATTCTTCTCAGTTTAAAATCGTATACGTCCCCTATCTTGGGACCATATATTTCATGGATTTTTCGAACACAGAAAAGGAAAAAGAGCTTACTCTGGCCCGGGGAGTGTCTTTTCTACTGCAGCTAAGGGGACGTGTCCATGCTCTGCCTATCACAGGTCAGGAGGCAATTAAAAGAAGAACCAAAAAAAGATCAGTATAATATCTAATACATCCCCTATCCGGGTAAATTGTTTGGAAAGAGGGCCTGTAGGTGGGGGGGGCAGGCTGGGGGGAAGGAGGTTGAGCTGGAAGAGCCAGAGGAGTGCCCCCTTGGCTAGCGTGTGTGGTGGTGACAACAGCCGGATGGAGTTCGAATGACGACGCAGGATCCCAACTTAAAAATTTAGCATCAACCAGTACGGTTGTCAACTCTGAATTTGTCAAGTGGGGCATGTGTTGTATGCATTCTTCTCAGTTTAATACCGTATACGGCACCTATCCGGAAAAATAGTTTGGAGAGAGAGAAAGAGAGGAAAAAGATGTATTTTTAAAAGTGACGTTCAGTATAGATCAGTTAAAGAGAAAGAAAGAATTTTATGAAATGGATTTGTATCTCTGAGAGCAAAAGAACCTATTTTTCTATGGTGGTGACAACAGAGTGAACGTGTGACACTGCGGTAGCAGGCGAACCACATAAACATTTTTCGTGGCCCTGTATGGCGGCGGTGACAACAGAGTGACTGAGTTAGTATGCGGTAGCTGGTGAAGCACCCAAAAATTTAGTCTGACACAGCATGGAGGTTACACCACCAATGACTTTGTCCGACTGAGAATGCAGTGAAATGGCTTTTGTTGAGCCTCCAAAAATTTTTTTCTTTTCGGAGTACATAAAGTCGACCCTCAGCAAAAAAATTTTTTTTTAAATGTCGGTACTTGCGCCTCCTGAAAAATTGTTTTGGACTGTCTGTTTGACACTCCTGAAACATTGTTTTACACTGTCTGTAGTTGACTCTGCGGAAAAATTGTTTGGAGAGAGGGCCTGTAGGGGGGCCCTTCGGAAAAATTGTTTAGAGAGAGGGCCTGTAGGTGGACCTCCGGAAAAATTGTTTAGAGAGAGGGCCTGTAGGTAACCTCCGGAAAAATTGTTTAGAGAGAGAGCCTGCAGGTGGACCTCCGGAAAAATTGTGGTAAAAGAGTGCCAGTTGGACCTCTAAAAAATTGCGTTTTTTGGGTCAGCGTTAGGCAAAGACGACAAGGAGGAGGAGGAGTAGGAGGAGTAGAGAAGAGGAATCGGATACATAAGTAATGTTAATCTTTAGCTGCTTTCCCCCGGAGGAGATTTGAATTCCGGTGAAATCCAGGCTTTGTTCATTTTAATAAGCGTCAGCCTGTCAGCGCTGTCAGTTGACAGGCGTGTATGCTTATCGGTGATGACGCCACCAGCTGCATTGAATACCCGCTCTGACAGCACGCTAGCGGCAGGGCAGGCCAGCACCTCCAAGGCGTACAGCGCCAGTTCAGGCCACGTGTCCAGCTTTGAAACCCAGTAGTTGTATGGAGCAGAGTGATCGGTCCGGACGTTGGTATGGTCAGCTAGGTACTCCCTCACCATCTTTCTGTACAGCTCCCCCCTACTCTGCCAAGACTGGGGACAGGCGACAGTGTCTTGCTGGGGTGACATAAAACTGGCAAAGGCCTTGGAGAGCGTTCCCCTGCCAGTGCTGGACAAGCTGCCTGCTCGCCTCCTCTCCCCCGCTACTTGGCCCACAGAACCATGCCCTCTGCCGCTAGCGGCGTCAGATGGGAAGGATTGTTTCAGCTTGTGCACCAGTGCCTGTTGATATTGATTCACTCTCATACTCCTTTCCTCTACAGGGATAAAGAGAGTGGAAAGGTTCTGCTTGTACCGTGGGTCCAGGAGAGTGAACACCCAGTAACCGGTGTTTGAAAAAATGCTTCTTACGCGAGGGTCACGGGATAGGCAGCCTAACATGAAGTCTGCCATGTACACCAGAGTCCCAACACGCAAGAATTCCCTCTCCTCACTGGCCTGACTCTCCATTTCCTCCTCCAAGTCCTCCTCTTCAGCCCATACACGCTCAAGAGTTAAGAAGGACTGAGCACTGGTACCCTCTTCTGTCTCGCCGACATTCTCCTCCTCTTCCTCCTCATCCTCATCCCCCTCCTCCGATACGCGCTGAGAAACAGACCGGAGGGTGCTCTGGCTATCAAGCGACGTATCTTCCTCCACCGTCTCTTGTGACAAGCGCAAAGCATCCGACTTCATGCTGAGCAGTGAGTTTTTCAACAGGCAAAGCAGCGGGATGGTGAGGCTGATAATGGCGGCATCGCCGCTGACCATCTGTGTTGACTCCTCAAAGTTGCTCAACACCTGGCAGATATCAGACATCCACGTCCACTCCTCATTGTAGACTTGAGGAATCTGACTGACCTGACTACCAGTTCTGGTGGAAGTTGACATCTGGCAGTCTACAATCGCTCTGCGCTGCTGGTAAACTCTGGATAACATGTTTAATGTCGAATTCCATCTTGTGGGCATGTCGCACAACAGTCGGTGAGCGGGCAGTTGTAGGCGGCGCTGCGCTGCCCTGAGAGTGGCAGCATCTGTGGTCGACTTGCGGAAATGCGCACAGATGCGGCGCACCTTGGTGAGCAAATCAGACAGATTGGGGTATGTCTTGAGGAACCGCTGAACTATTAGATTGAACACGTGGGCCAGGCATGGCACATGTGTCAGTCTGCCGAGTTGCAGAGCCGCCACCAGGTTACGCCCGTTGTCACACACAACCATGCCTGGCTTGAGGTTCAGCAGTGCCAGCCACAGATCGGTCTGCGCCGTGATGCCCTGTAACAGCTCTTGGGCGGTGTGCCTTTTGTCACCTAAGCTCAGCAGTTTGAGCACTGCCTGCTGGCGCTTACCCACGGCACTGCTGCTGCGCCTAGAGCTACCGACTGAAGGCGCTGTGCCCACGGATGGTAATTCGGAGGAGGTGATGGAGGAGGAGGAGGGGTCGGAGGAGGAGGCATAGTACGTCTGAGAGACCGTGACCGAGGTAGGCCCCGCAATCCTCGGTGTGGGCAGTACATGAGCGGCCCCAGGGTCAGTCTCGATCCCAGCCTCCACCAAGTTAACCCAATGTGCCGTCAGTGATATATAGTGTCCCTGCCCGGCAGCACTTGTCCACGTGTCCGTGGTTAAGTGGACCTTCTCAGAAACAGCATTGGTCAGGGCACGGATGATGTTCTGTGACACGTGCTGTTGTAGGGATGGGACAGCACATCGGGAAAAATAGTGGCGGCTGGGGACCGAATACCGAGGGGCAGCCACCGCCATGAGATTGCAAAAGGCC
>ONZH01008774.1:0-25255 GCA_900303285.1 Rhinella marina
TATATACAGAATAAGAGCAGATACTGAGGATTACACCCAGTATACAGGACAGGAGAAGTGGTACTGTGCAGTGTATATATATACAGAATAAGAGCAGATACTGAGGATTACACCCAGTATACAGGACAGGAGAAGTGGTACTGTGGCAGTGTATATATATATATATATACAGAATAAGAGCAGATACTGAGGATTACACCCAGTATACAGGACAGGAGAAGTGGTACTGTGCAGTGTATATATATACAGAATAAGAGCAGATACTGAGGATTACACCCAGTATACAGGACAGGAGAAGTGGTACTGTGCAGTGTATATATATACAGAATAAGAGCAGATACTGAGGATTACACCCAGTATACAGGACAGGAGAAGTGGTACTGTGCAGTGTATATATATATACAGAATAAGAGCAGATACTGAGGATTACACCCAGTATACAGGACAGGAGAAGTGGTACTGTGCAGTGTATATATATATACAGAATAAGAGCAGATACTGAGGATTACACCCAGTATACAGGACAGGAGAAGTGGTACTGTGCAGTGTATATATATACAGAATAAGAGCAGATACTGAGGATTACACCCAGTATACAGGACAGGAGAAGTGGTACTGTGCAGTGTATATATATATACAGAATAAGAGCAGATACTGAGGATTACACCCAGTATACAGGACAGGAGAAGTGGTACTGTGCAGTGTATATATATACAGAATAAGAGCAGATACTGAGGATTACACCCAGTATACAGGACAGGAGAAGTGGTACTGTGCAGTGTATATATATATATACAGAATAAGAGCAGATACTGAGGATTACACCCAGTATACAGGACAGGAGAAGTGGTACTGTGCAGTGTATATATATACAGATATATACAGAATAAGAGCAGATACTGAGGATTACACCCAGTATACAGGACAGGAGAAGTGGTACTGTGCAGTGCAGTGTATATATATATACAGAATAAGAGCAGATACTGAGGATTACACCCAGTATACAGGACAGGAGAAGTGGTACTGTGCAGTGTATATATATATACAGAATAAGAGCAGATACTGAGGATTACACCCAGTATACAGGACAGGAGAAGTGGTACTGTGCAGTGTATATATATACAGAATAAGAGCAGATACTGAGGATTACACCCAGTATACAGGACAGGAGAAGTGGTACTGTGCAGTGTATATATATATACAGAATAAGAGCAGATACTGAGGATTACACCCAGTATACAGGACAGGAGAAGTGGTACTGTGCAGTGTATATATATATACAGAATAAGAGCAGATACTGAGGATTACACCCAGTATACAGGACAGGAGAAGTGGTACTGTGCAGTGTATATATATATATATATACAGAATAAGAGCAGATACTGAGGATTACACCCAGTATACAGGACAGGAGAAGTGGTACTGTGCAGTGTATATATATATACAGAATAAGAGCAGATACTGAGGATTACACCCAGTATACAGGACAGGAGAAGTGGTACTGTGCAGTGTATATATATATATATATATATACAGAATAAGAGCAGATACTGAGGATTACACCCCAGTATACAGGACAGGAGAAGTGGTACTGTGCAGTGTATATATATACAGAATAAGAGCAGATACTGAGGATTACACCCAGTATACAGGACAGGAGAAGTGGTACTGTGCAGTGTATATATATATATAATACAGAATAAGAGCAGATACTGAGGATTACACCCAGTATACAGGACAGGAGAAGTGGTACTGTGCAGTGTATATATATACAGAATAAGAGCAGATACTGAGGATTACACCCAGTATACAGGACAGGAGAAGTGGTACTGTGCAGTGTATATATATATACAGAATAAGAGAGCAGATACTGAGGATTACACCCAGTATACAGGACAGGAGAAGTGGTACTGTGCAGTGTATATATATACAGAATAAGAGCAGATACTGAGGATTACACCCAGTATACAGGACAGGAGAAGTGGTACTGTGCAGTGTATATATATATACAGAATAAGAGCAGATACTGAGGATTACACCCAGTATACAGGACAGGAGAAGTGGTACTGTGCAGTGTATATATATACAGAATAAGAGCAGATACTGAGATTACACCCAGTATACAGGACAGGAGAAGTGGTACTGTGCAGTGTATATATATACAGAATAAGAGCAGATACTGAGGATTACACCCAGTATACAGGACAGGAGAAGTGGTACTGTGCAGTGTATATATATACAGAATAAGAGCAGATACTGAGGATTACACCCAGTATACAGGACAGGAGAAGTGGTACTGTGCAGTGTATATATATATATACAGAATAAGAGCAGATACTGAGGATTACACCCAGTATACAGGACAGGAGAAGTGGTACTGTGCAGTGTATATATATACAGAATAAGAGAGCAGATACTGAGGATTACACCCAGTATACAGGACAGGAGAAGTGGTACTGTGCAGTGTATATATATATACAGAATAAGAGCAGATACTGAGGATTACACCCAGTATACAGGACAGGAGAAGTGGTACTGTGCAGTGTATATATATACAGAATAAGAGCAGATACTGAGGATTACACCCAGTATACAGGACAGGAGAAGTGGTACTGTGCAGTGTATATATATACAGAATAAGAGCAGATACTGAGGATTACACCCAGTATACAGGACAGGAGAAGTGGTACTGTGCAGTGTATATATATACAGAATAAGAGCAGATACTGAGGATTACACCCAGTATACAGGACAGGAGAAGTGGTACTGTGCAGTGTATATATATATACAGAATAAGAGCAGATACTGAGGATTACACCCAGTATACAGGACAGGAGAAGTGGTACTGTGCAGTGTATATATATATACAGAATAAGAGCAGATACTGAGGATTACACCCAGTATACAGGACAGGAGAAGTGGTACTGTGCAGTGTATATATATACAGAATAAGAGCAGATACTGAGGATTACACCCAGTATACAGGACAGGAGAAGTGGTACTGTGCAGTGTATATATATACAGAATAAGAGCAGATACTGAGGATTACACCCAGTATACAGGACAGGAGAAGTGGTACTGTGCAGTGTATATATATATATACAGAATAAGAGCAGATACTGAGGATTACACCCAGTATACAGGACAGGAGAAGTGGTACTGTGCAGTGTATATATATACAGAATAAGAGCAGATACTGAGGATTACACCCAGTATACAGGACAGGAGAAGTGGTACTGTGCAGTGTATATATATACAGAATAAGAGCAGATACTGAGGATTACACCCAGTATACAGGACAGGAGAAGTGGTACTGTGCAGTGTATATATATATATACAGAATAAGAGCAGATACTGAGGATTACACCCAGTATACAGGACAGGAGAAGTGGTACTGTGCAGTGTATATATATATATATAAGAATAAGAGCAGATACTGAGGATTACACCCAGTATACAGGACAGGAGAAGTGGTACTGTGCAGTGTATATATATATACAGAATAAGAGCAGATACTGAGGATTACACCCAGTATACAGGACAGGAGAAGTGGTACTGTGCAGTGTGCAGTGTATATATATACAGAATAAGAGCAGATACTGAGGATTACACCCAGTATACAGGACAGGAGAAGTGGTACTGTGCAGTGTATATATATATATATAAGAAGAGCAGATACTGAGGATTACACCCAGTATACAGGACAGGAGAAGTGGTACTGTGCAGTGTATATATATACAGAATAAGAGCAGATACTGAGGATTACACCCAGTATACAGGACAGGAGAAGTGGTACTGTGCAGTGTATATATATACAGAATAAGAGCAGATACTGAGGATTACACCCAGTATACAGGACAGGAGAAGTGGTACTGTGCAGTGTATATATATATACAGAATAAGAGAGCAGATACTGAGGATTACACCCAGTATACAGGACAGGAGAAGTGGTACTGTGCAGTGTATATATATATATACAGAATAAGAGCAGATACTGAGGATTACACCCAGTATACAGGACAGGAGAAGTGGTACTGTGCAGTGTATATATATATACAGAATAAGAGCAGATACTGAGGATTACACCCAGTATACAGGACAGGAGAAGTGGTACTGTGCAGTGTATATATATATATATACAGAATAAGAGGCAGATACTGAGGATTACACCCAGTATACAGGACAGGAGAAGTGGTACTGTGCAGTGTATATATATATACAGAATAAGAGCAGATACTGAGGATTACACCCAGTATACAGGACAGGAGAAGTGGTACTGTGCAGTGTATATATATATACAGAATAAGAGCAGATACTGAGGATTACACCCAGTATACAGGACAGGAGAAGTGGTACTGTGCAGTGTATATATATATATACAGAATAAGAGCAGATACTGAGGATTACACCCAGTATACAGGACAGGAGAAGTGGTACTGTGCAGTGTATATATATATATATATAGAATAAGAGCAGATACTGAGGATTACACCCAGTATACAGGACAGGAGAAGTGGTACTGTGCAGTGTATATATATATAGAATAAGAGCAGATACTGAGGATTACAACCCAGTATACAGGACAGGAGAAGTGGTACTGTGCAGTATATATATATATATATATATATATATACAGAATAAGGGCAGATACTGAGGATTACACCCAGTATACAGGACAGGAGAAGTGGTACTGTGCAGTGTATATATATATACAGAATAAGAGCAGATACTGAGGATTACACCCAGTATACAGGACAGGAGAAGTGGTACTGTGCAGTGTATATATATATACAGAATAAGAGCAGATATTGAGGATTACACCCAGTATACAGGACAGGAGAAGTGGTACTGTGCAGTGTATATATATATACAGAATAAGAGCAGATATTGAGGATTACAACCAGTATACAGGACAGGAGAAGTGGTACTGTGCAGTGTATATATATACAGAATAAGAGCAGATACTGAGGATTACACCCAGTATACAGGACAGGAGAAGTGGTACTGTGCAGTGTATATATATATACAGAATAAGAGCAGATATTGAGGATTACACCCAGTATACAGGACAGGAGAATTTACGCTTTGTGCCATCACAAAAAATTCATAGTGTATATAGAAAGGAGGTGTGGCCTACGATGCACCTTTTTGAACCAAAATTTTGGTACAAAAGTTGTTTAAGTTAAGCCAACTAAAACTTTAAGTTAAACAGAAATGTAGGAAAATTAACCAAAGTTATTCTCCTTGGTCAGTGAGATGGATTTATCACATGGGCTGTAGATGTAAATTTCACGGTATTAATAAATCCGCCCTTTTGTGTCATGTGACACTGGTGACTGATATATGCTCCATATGGAATTATCACTATTGATGTTTGAATGTAGCTGCAGCCTGGATTAACCCTGGTTATACCCAAGAGTAATGTCTCCTCCTCCCTGGATGTTTTTTCTTCCTCTATGATTACTTCCTGTTCCTCTATGGTTATGGCCTCTGCCTCCATTGATAATGCATTTTCCTTTGTGGATAGTGCTTCTTCCTCCATGCATAGTGCCTCTTCCTCCATGGATAGTGCCTCTTTCTCCATGGATAGTGCTTCTTCCTCCATGCATAGTGCCTCTTCCTCCATGGATAGTGCCTTTTCTCCATGGATAGTGCCTCTTCCTCCATGGATAGTGCCTCTTCCTCCATGGATAGTGCCTCTTTCTCCATGGATAGTGCCTCTTTCTCCATGGATAGTGCCTCTTTCTCCATGGATAGTGCCTCTTCCTCCATGGATAGTGCCTCTTTCTCCATGGATAGTGCCTCTTCCTCCATGGATAGTGCCTCTTCCTCCATGGATAGTGCTTCTTTCTCCATGGATAGTGCTTCTTCCTCCATGGATAGTGCCTCTTCCTCCATGGATAGTGCCTCTTTCTCCATGGATAGTGCCTCTTTCTCCATGGATAGTGCCTCTTCCTCCATGGATAGTGCCTCTTTCTCCATGGATAGTGCCTCTTCCCTCCATGATAGTGCCTCTTCCTCCATGGATAGTGCTTCTGTTCTCCATGGATAGTGCCTCTTTCTCACAGTGCCGATAGTGCCTCTTCCCCATGGGATAGTGCCTCTTTTCCATGGATAGTGCCTCTTTCTGCATGAAGGATGCCCTTCCATGATTAGTGCCTCTTTCTCCACTGGATAGTGCCTCTTTCCCATGGAAGTGCCTCTTCCTCCTTGATTAGTGCCTCTTCCTCCATGGATAGTGCTTCTTCCCCCCTGGATAGTGCTCTTCCTCCATGGATAGCTGCCTTCTTCCTGCATGGATAGTGCCCCCCCATGCAAGTGCTCTTCCTCCATAGCATAGTGCCTCTTCCTTCATAGCAAGAATGCCTCTTCCTCCATGGACTAGTGCCTCTTCCTCCATGCATAAGTGCTCTTCCTTCCATGCATAGTGGCCTCTTCCTCCACTGGATAAGTGCTTCTTCTCCATGGATAGTGACTCTTCCTCCATGCATAGTGCCTCTTTCTCCATGGATAGTGCCTCTTTCTCCATGGATAGTGCCTCTTTCTCCATGGATAGTGCCTCTTCCTCCATGGATAGTGCCTCTTCCTTCCTTGATACTGCCTCTTCCTTCCTGTATACTGCCTCTTTTTTCCCTACAGTATTTAGTCATCATTATTATTTCCTATACACATGAATGATACCCTAGACATGGAGCACTCTTCATGAGTAACCCCCTCTTCATTCAATATGGATGATGTGATTTCTTTCATGGATAGAGCTTATTTCCGCATAGATAGTGCCTCCTTTCACATAGATAATGCCTCTTCCTCCATAAGTATATTTTCCTCCATGATTAATGGATATTGTGTTTTCCCCCATCACTTATGCATTTTCTTCCATGCAAAGTGCCTCTTCCTCCATGGATAACGTCTCTTCCTCTATGGATAGTGCCTCCTCCCTGATGGATAATGCCTCTTTTTCCATGTATAATGGAGTATCCTTATCCTCTACAGAGGGGTCTTCTTCCACCATGGATAGTGCCTCATACCCATGGATAGTGCCTCATACCCATGGATAGTGCCACTATGAACTGTTGTTGAGTCTGGGCTGATCATTTTAGGCTTTTCTTCCTTATTCGGGGTCAATGATGGGAATTGACAACCTCTCCACCTTCCTTCATCCACAATTTCATACTTTATTCTCTTCCATCCCCCACCTTAATCCTTTTTTCTCCCCTTCCTATTATTTTCCTCCCTGTCCTTTCCCCTTTGTCCACCTTGGTCCTTTCACCTTCCTCTTCCTTTATCCTCTCCCTTCACCATTTCTTGGTCCCCGCACTCTCACCCCCACACACTCTTACTTCATCCTCTCCTCTTCCTTTGTCTCCCCACTGCCTTCCGTCATCTTCTCCTTTCCCCTTTATTCATTTTATGCCCCTTACATTCCTCCTCCCCTTCTTTCATACTTTCTTCACCCTTTCTCTTATTCTTTCATCTCCCCATCCTTTATCCTCCCCTTCCTGAAAATACCCTCTTCCTTCCATATTCCCTGCTCTTTTACTTCCCCCTTCATGTTCTGCCTTCCCCTCCCTCATCATGTGTCCTTTCTCTTCCTTCAACTCCCCTCTACCTTCCTTTGTTCCTTCCCTCTTCCTTAGTCCCCCCCATTCTTTTATCCTTTCTCCCTCCCCTTCTTTCATCCCTTCTCCCCTCCTTAGGACCTGTCCTTTCCTCTTCCTTTATTTTTGTCCCTCTCTCTCTCTCTTCTCTATTCCTTTGCCCCTCCTTCATTTATCTCTTCCCTTCCTTAGTATCTGTCCTCTCCAGTCTTCTTCCTTCATCTTCACTCCTCCTTCCTTTACCCTTTCCTTTTTCTTTTTCCATCAGCCTCCCCTCCCCTTCTTCCTCTCTTCTCCTCTTTACTTTATCCACTCCCTTTCCCTTCTTCATCTCTTCCCCCTTCTTCTTGTCTTCTCTTTTCTTCATCCTCTCCTTCATATTTCGTCCCTCTTTCTTTCATCCTCTCTTTTCCTCTTCGTTCATTTTCTCTTCCTTTCTTCTCCTATCTTCATCCTCTTCCCATTCCCTCTTCTTTCATCCTCTTCTCTTGCTTTCCTTCATCTTCTCCTTTTCCCTTTCATCTCCCCTCTCCTTCTTCTCCCCTTTCCTTCATCCTCCCCTTCTTTAATCTCACTTCCCCTCCCTTTATCCTCTAACTTCCCACTTCCTTCATCTCCCTTTCTCTTCCCCTCTTTAGTCATCTTCTCTTCTCCTCTTTTCTTCATCTTCCCTCTCTCTTCATCCTCTCACTTCTCTTTCCATCATCCTTTCCTTTTCATCTTTCTTCATCTACCCTTCTCTTTATTTCCCCCCTTTCTTTTTCCTTTCCCCTCTTTCATTCCCCCATTCCTTCCTTTCTTTCCCTCAACTTCCTTCATTCTCTCCCCTCCTCCTTTCTTCCTTTTCTATCCCCTTCATCTTCCTTCCATTTCTTCATTACTTCCCCCATCCTTCATCCTCTTCTCCCCATCCCTTCTCTTCTCCTCCTTTCTTCATCCTCCCCCTTCTTTCATCTTCCCTCCTTTTATCCTCTACCTTCCCACTTCCTTCATCTCCCGTCCCGCTTCCTTCTCCTCTTTATCCTCTCCCTCTTCCTTTGCTCCCTTCCACTTCCTTCGTCTCCTCTCCCCCTTTCTTTATGGTCTCCCCTCCCCCTTCCTTCATCCTCAAGACACCAGTATATTTGGCGGTAGAATCTTCACTTTATTTTTCGGCGTCTGTCGCCATTGTCCCTCTCCAGTGACTTGTCTGCTGATTGATACATTGTAACAGTCTGCAGTTCCTCATTTGGGTCTGCTTTCCTCAGTGTAGAGGCCACGGAGGGCCGGACCCCAGGTGGACAGAGGTATCGGGGGAGCCGCGCTGGGTTTGGCCAGGACTTGAGAGGCTGCACTGATGGTTCAGTGACCCGCTTTGTGCTGTGCCCGCCTGCTCTCCATTATGTGCCCACATCATGCCCGTTGTGTCTGCCCCATTGTCCTCCAGCCCCAACAGATGGTTCATTTCTCATCCCACCAGCGATGCAGCCTCCAGTGACCAGCACCCGGCTGCTGCGCCTCTTCTTTTTGTGCCTCATTGGCTTTGAGACGTTGGTAGCGAGTGACTGTAAATGACACCTGCACTTCAGCTGGTTTTGGCGCCATTTCCATGAGAACCAACGTAATATTTCCAGTTAGTGTCATTATTAACCCCCCATGTACTGGCTGTGTAGAGGCATGGGCATCTGCCCGGTGGGGGTGCAGCTGTGCCATCTGCTGGCAATCACCACACAGAGCCCCATATGGACACAACACGTGGAGATTTATGACCAAACGTGGCCGATTCCCGTGTGATATCGAAACCATACATAAGATCTCTGCTATTGACACTGAATGGAAACCTTTACAGACAAAACCCTCTTGATCTCAGAACTGAGGGTTTGTTACAGTTGTATCCACGATGTTCTGCACCTTCTGCAAGATTTACGGGAAGAAAGATGTAGTTTGTTACAATGTGTCAGTCTACAGATTGTCCTGGATACAATGGCTGATACAGAAGACTTATGTCCTGAGTAAAGGGGCTGAAGACTTATGTCCTGAGTAAAGGGGCTGAAGACTTATGTCCTGAGTAAAGGGGCTGAAGACTTATGTCCTGAGTAAAGGGGCTGAAGACTTATGTCCTGAGTAAAGGGGCTGAAGACTTATGTCCTGAGTAAAGGGGCTGAAGACTTATGTCCTGAGTAAAGGGGCTGAAGACTTATGTCCTGAGTAAAGGGCTGAAGACTTATGTCCTGAGTAAAGGGGCTGAAGACTTATGTCTGAGTAAAGGGGCTGAAGACTTATGTCCTGAGTAAAGGGGCTGAAGACTTATGTCCTGAGTAAAGGGGCTGAAGACTTATGTCCTGAGTAGTAAGGGGCTGAAGACTTATAGTAAAGGGCTGAAGACTTATGTCCTGAGTAAAGGGGCTGAAGACTTATGTCCCGAGTAAAGGGGCTGAAGACTTATGTCCTGAGTAAAAGGGCTGAAGACTTATGTCCTGAGTAAAGGGGCTGAAGACTTATGTCCTGAGTAAAGGGGCTGAAGACTTATGTCCGAGTAAAGGGGATGAAGACTTATGTCCCGAGTAAAGGGCTGAAGACTTATGTCCTGAAGAAGGGGCTGAAGACTTATGTCCTGAGTAAAGGGGCTGAAGACTTATGTCCTGAGTAAAGGGGCTGAAGACTTATGTCCTGAGTAAAGGGGCTGAAGACTTATGTCCTGAGTAAAGGGGCTGAAGACTTATGTCCTGAGTAAAGGGGCTGAAACTTATGTCCTGAGTAAAGGGCTGAAACTTATGTCCTGAGTAAAGGGCTGAGACTTATGTCCTGAGTAAAGGGGCTGAAGACTTATGTCCTGAGTAAAGGGGCTGAAGACTTATGTCCTGAGTAAAGGGGCTGAAGACTTATGTCCTGAGTAAAGGGGCTGAAGACTTATGTCCTGAGTAAAGGGGCTGAAGACTTATGTCCTGAGTAAAGGGGCTGAAGACTTATGTCCTGAGTAAAGGGGCTGAAGACTTATGTCCTGAGTAAGGGGCTGAAGACTTATGTCCTGAGTAAAGGGCTGAAGACTTATGTCCTGAAAGTAAGACTTATGTCCTGAGTAAAGGGGTGAAGACTTATGTCCTGAAGTAAAGGGCTGAAGACTTATGTCCTGAGTAAAGGGGCTGAAGACTTATGTCCTGAGTAAAGGGGCTGAAGACTTATGTCCTGAGTAAAGGGGCTGAAGACTTATGTCCTGAGTAAAGGGGCTGAAGACTTATGTCCCTGAGTAAAAGGGGCTGAAGACTTATGTCCTGAGTAAAGGGGCTGAAGACTTATGTCCTGAGTAAAGGGGCTGAAGACTTATGTCCTGAGTAAAAGGGGCTGAAGACTTATGTCCTGAGTAAAGGGGCTGAAGACTTATGTCCTGAGTAAAGGGGCTGAAGACTTATGTTATGTCCTGAGTAAAGGGGTGAAGACTTATGTCCTGAGTAAAGGGGCTGAAGACTTATGTCCTGAGTAAAGGGGCTGAAGACTTATGTCCTGAGTAAAGGGGCTGAAGACTTATGTCCTGAGTAAAGGGGCTGAAGACTTATGTCCTGAGTAAAGGGGCTGAAGACTTATGTCCTGAGTAAAGGGGCTGAAGACTTATGTCCTGAGTAAAGGGGCTGAAGACTTATGTCCTGAGTAAAGGGGCTGAAGACTTATGTCCTGAGTAAAGGGGCTGAAAGACTTATGTCTGAGTCCTGAAGTAAAGGGGCTGAAGACTTATGTCCTGAGTAAAGGCTGAAATGTCCTGAGTAAAGGGCTGAAGACTTATGTCCTGAGTAAAGGGGCTGAAGACTTATGTCCTGAGTAAAGGGGCTGAAGACTTATGTCCTGAGTAAAGGGGCTGAAGACTTATGTCCCGAGTAAAAGGGGCTGAAGACTTATGTCCTGAGTAAAGGGGCTGAAGACTTATGTCCTGAGTAAAGGGGCTGAAGACTTATGTCCTGAGTAAAGGGGCTGAAGACTTATGTCCTGAGTAAAGGGGCTGAAGACTTATGTCCTGAGTAAAGGGGCTGAAGACTTATGTCCTGAGTAAAGGGGCTGAAGACTTATGTCCTGAGTAAAGGGGCTGAAGACTTATGTCCTGAGTAAAGGGGCTGAAGACTTATGTCCTGGAGTAAAGGGGCTGAAGACTTATGTCCTGAGTAAAGGGGCTGAAGACTTATGTCCTGAGTAAAGGGGGCTGAAGACTTATGTCCTGAGTAAAGGGGCTGAAGACTTATGTCCTGAGTAAAGGGCTGAAGACTTATGTCCTGAGTAAAGGGGCTGAAGACTTATGTCCTGAGTAAAGGGGCTGAAGACTTATGTCCTGAGTAAAGGGGCTGAAGACTTAAGACTGTCCTGAGTAAAGGGGCTGAAGACTTATGTCCTGAGTAAAGGGGCTGAAGACTTATGTCCGAGTAAAGGGGCTGAAGACTTATGTCCTGAGTAAAGGGGCTGAAGACTTATGTCCTGAGTAAAGGGGCTGAAGACTTATGTCCTGAGTAAAGGGGCTGAAGACTTATAAAGGGGTGAAGACTTATGTCCTGAGAAAGGGGCTGAAGACTTATGTCCTGAGTAAAGGGGTGAAAAGACTTATGTCCTGAGTAAAGGGGCTGAAGACTTATGTCCTGAGTAAAGGGCTGAAGACTTATGTCCTGAGTAAAGGGGCTGAAGACTTATGTCCGGTAAAGGGGCTGAAGACTTATGTCCGGAGTAAAGGGGCTGAAGACTTATGTCCTGAGGAAAGGGGGCTGAAGGACTTATGTCCTGAGTAAAGGGGCTTGAGACTTATGTCCTGAGAAAGGGGTGAAGACTTATGTCCTGAGTAAAGGGGCTGAAGACTTATGTCCTGAGTAAAGGGGCTGAAGACTTATGTCTGAGTAAAAGGGGCTGAAGACTTATGTCCAGAGTAAAGGGGATGAAGACTTATGTTCCTGAGTAAGGGGCTGAAGACTTATGTCCTGAGTAAAGGGGCTGAGATTAGTCCGGAGTAAAGAGGGCTGAAGACTTATGTCCGAGTAAAGGGGATGAAGACTTATGTCCGGAGTAAAGGGGCTGAAGACTTATGTCCAGAGTAAAGGGGATGAAGACTTATGTCCTGAGTAAAGGGGATGAAGACTTATGTCCTGAGTAAAGGGGCTGAAGACTTATGTCCGGAGTAAAGGGGCTGAAGACTTATGTCCTGAGTAAAGGGGCTGAAGACTTATGTCCTGAGTAAAGGGGCTGAAGACTTATGTCCTGGAGTAAAGGGGCTGAAGACTTATGTCCTGAGTAAAGGGGCTGAAGACTTATGTCCTGAAGTAAAGGGGCTGAAGACTTATGTCCTGAGTAAAGGGCTGAAGACTTATGTCCTGAGTAAAGGGGCTGAAGACTTATGTCCTGAGTAAAGGGGCTGAAAGACTTATGTCCTGAGTAAAGGGCTGAAGACTTATGTCCTGAGTAAAGGGGCTGAAGACTTATGTCCTGAGTAAAGGGGCTGAAGACTTATGTCCTGAGTAAAGGGCTGAAGACTTATGTCCGGAGTAAAGGGGCTGAAGACTTATGTCCTGAGTAAAGGGGCTGAAGACTTATGTCCTGAGTAAAGGGGCTGAAGACTTATGTCCTGAGTAAAGGGGCTGAAGAAGACTTATGTCCTGAGTAAAGGGGCTGAAGACTTATGTCCCTGAGTAAAGGGCTGAAGACTTATGTCCTGAGTAAAGGGGCTGAAGACTTATGTCCTGAGTAAAGGGGCTGAAGACTTATGTCCCGAGTAAAGGGGCTGAAGACTTATGTCCTGAGTAAAGGGCTGAAGACTTATGTCCTGAGTAAAGGGTCTGAAGACTTATGTCCTGAGTAAAGGGCTGAAGACTTATGTCCTGAGTAAAGGGCTGAAAGACTTATGTCCTGAGTAAAGGGGCTGAAGACTTATGTCCTGAGTAAAGGGCTGAAGACTTATGTCCTGAGTAAAGGGGCTGAAGACTTATGTCCTGAGTAAAGGGGCTGAAGACTTATGTCCGAGTAAAGGGGCTGAAGACTTATGTCCTGAGTAAAGGGCTGAAGACTTATGTCCTGAGTAAAGGGGCTGAAGACTTATGTCCTGAGTAAAGGGGCTGAAGACTTATGTCCTGAAGTAAAGGGGCTGAAGACTTATGTCCTGAGTAAAGGGGCTGAAGACTTATGTCCTGAGTAAAGGGGCTGAAGACTTATGTCCTGAGTAAAGGGCTGAAGACTTATGTCCTGAGTAAAGGGGCTGAAGGACTTATGTCCTGAGTAAAGGGGCTGAAGACTTATGTCCTGAGTAAAGGGGCTGAAGACTTATGTCCTGAGTAAAGGGCTGAAGACTTATGTCCGGAAAAGGGCTGAAAGACTTATGTCCTGAGTAAAGGGGCTGAAGACTTATGTCCTGAGTAAAGGGGCTGAAGACTTATGTCCTGAGTAAAGGGGCTGAAGACTTATGTCCTGAGTAAAGGGGCTGAAGACTTATGTCCTGAGTAAAGGGGCTGAAGACTTATGTCCGGAGTAAAGGGGCTGAAGACTTATGTCCTGAGTAAAGGGGCTGAAGACTTATGTCCTGAGTAAAGGGGCCGAAGACTTATGTCCTGAGTAAAGGGGCCGAAGACTTATGTCCGGAGTAAAGGGGCTGAAGACTTATGTCCTGAGTAAAGGGGCTGAAGACTTATGTCCCGAGTAAAGGGGCTGAAGACTTGTGTCCATGTGAGATGTTTCTGAGTGAAGATTTCTCACCTTCTTCTCACTTTCTCATTCTGGGGACTGAGGGCACAACGATGGGGGAACTGATGGCACAAGGAGCGAGAGGACAGAATGTGAGGACAGTGAGAGGGTGTGAGAACTTTTGCAATGCATTGTACATCAGGACAGGTGATCGCCCCCAGCCCAGCAAGCAGCAAACTGTGAAAATGGTTAAAACGTGAAACATTTTATTAGAAAGTTGCAGAAGATCTCGTTACATTCAGATTAATCTATAGCACTGCGCTGGCCCTTTAACTGCCTGTAGGATGTGGGGGGCGTGCAGTGGGTGCCATGTGTTGCCCATGGGCGTGGACCTCACGTGTGTTCTGTAGCCTCCGCCAGGACATCTCAATCAGAGCTGACGAGACGTGGCAATGTTTTGTCTGTAGGATTAAATGGTCAGGAGGGGTGAGATTAACGCAGGAGGAGGTGCTCACCTACCACGTGTGCCGAGTATCCCTGCCCCCCTCACGTCTGTATACAGCGCCTTCCGAAAGTCTTCAGACCCTTTTACTTTTTTCACATTTTGGAGTTGTGAAGGAATTTTTTTTCACTAAAATATGGAAAATAAAGAAATTGTTGTCCACGTCTTGGGTTCTTCCTGTGAATCGTCTGCACTGGGAGGACGGAGGTCGATTCTCAGCCTTATAAACTATGGCGCTCATTTATGACGACTGGCGGTTTAGACTCCGGTCATAATAACCCTGCGCTGGTCTAAAACAGGCGCAGAAAACGATAAATGAGAGGGACTGGCGGGTCCGCCCCCTTCTTAGAACTGGCGTATATATGTGGAGTGGACGGGGAAGAAGTCATGGATTCGGCCGCAAATCCACTTCGCAATCAAATCTGCGACTTGTAGAAAAACAGGCCGAACCGGATGGAAAGATGTCTTTTTTAGGCCTTATAAACTATGTTACTAGATATATAACAAACATTGGCGTATATCTATTTATAAATGACCCCCATGTCCTCTCACTCCTTGTGCTATCAGTCCCCATCATATACAGTGCATTGAGAAAGTCCTCACACCCCCCACTGACCTCACATTCTGTTCTCTCACTCCTTGTCTTCAGCCCCTTTACTCGGGACATAAGTCTTCAGCCCCTTTACTCAGGACATAAGTCTTCAGCCCCTTTACTCAGGACATAAGTCTTCATCCCCTTTACTCAGGACATAAGTCTTCAGCCCCTTTACTCGGGACATAAGTCTTCAGCCCCTTTACTCGGGACATAAGTCTTCATCCCCTTTACTCAGGACATAAGTCTTCAGCCCCTTTACTCGGGACATAAAGTCTTCAGCCCTTTACCAGACTAAGTCTTCATCCCCTTACTCAGGACATAAGACATAAGTCTTCAGCCCCTTTACTCAGGACATAAGTCTTCAGCCCCCTTTACTCAGGACATAAGTCTTCAGCCCCTTTACTCAGGACATAAGTCTTCAGCCCCTTTACTCAGGACATAAGTCTTCAGCCCCTTTACTCAGGACATAAGTCTTCAGCCCCCTTTACTCGGACATAAGTCTTCAGCCCCTTTACTCAGGACATAAGTCTTCAGCCCTTTACTCAGGACATAAGTCTTCAGCCCCTTTACTCAGGACATAAGTCTTCAGCCCCTTTACTCAGACATAAGTCTTCAGCCCCTTTACTCAGGACATAAGTCTTCAGCCCCTTTACTCAGGACATAAGTCTTCAGCCCCTTTACTCAGGACATAAGTCTTCAGCCCCTTTACTCAGGACATAAGTCTTCAGCCCCTTTACTCAGGACATAAGTCTTCAGCCCCTTTACTCAGGACATAAGTCTTCAGCCCCTTTACTCAGGACATAAGTCTTCAGCCCCTTTACTCCGGACATAAGTCTTCAGCCCCTTTACTCAGGACATAAGTCTTCAGCCCCTTTACTCAGGACATAAGTCTTCAGCCCCTTTACTCAGGACATAAGTCTTCAGCTTCCCACTGTTACTCAGACATAAGTCTTCAGCCCCTTTACTCAGGACATAAGTCTTCAGCCCCTTTACTCAGGACATAAGTCTTCAGCCCCTTTACTCAGGACATAAGTCTTCAGCCCCTTTACTCAGGACATAAGTCTTCATCTCCTTTACTCAGGACATAAGTCTTCAGTCCCTTTACTCGGGACATAAGTCTTCAGCCCCTTTACTGTTAGATGGGCTGAGCGCTGTGCCCTGAGGCCTCATGCACATTACTGTATTTTCAGTCTCTGTCCGATCCGCTTTTTTTTGTGGATTACACACAGATCCATTCAATTCTATGAGTCCGCAAAATAAAAACAGACAGAACGCGGATGTCATTCGTTCACCGATAGAACATGTTGTATTCTGGTCCGTGCCGCGATAAGAATTTGTATTTGTAGTGACGGGATTGAGAAAAATGCGGACGGCACGGCAGGAGTTCACGTGTGGATTGGTGGATCGCGGACGGGTGTGCACGAGGCTTTATCAACAGGGAGGAGCGACGGCCCTTTAACCCTTAACATTGCTGATGACCGAGCTCTGGTCGGGAGATTGTATGTATTTATATTGTAGCTGTGGGCACTGGTTATTGGTCACTGGTCTCTGGTTATTGATCACTGGTCTTTGGTCATCGGTCTCTGGTCACTGGTTAGCGGTCTCTGGTGGTCCGGGCACTTTGCAGGTATCTATATTGTAGCCGTGGTCTCTTCTCCGTCCACATGGTCTCTGGTCACCGGTCTCTGATCTCTGGTCACCGGTCTCTGATCTCTGGTCACCGGTCTCTGATCTCTGGTCACCGGTCTCTGATCTCTGGTCACCGGTCTCTGATCTCTGGTCACCGGTCTCTGGTGGTCCAGGCACTTTGCAGGTATCTATATATTAGCCGTGGTCTCTTCTTCCACGTGGTCTCTGGTCACTGGTCACCAGTCTCTGATCTCTGGTTACCGGTCTCTGATCTCTGGTCACCGGTGGTCCGGGCACTTTGCAGGTATCTATATTGTAGCTGTGGTCTCTTCTCCGTCCACGTGGTCTCTGGTCACTGGTCACCGGTCTCTGATCTCTGCGTCACCGGTCTCTGATATCTTGGTGACCGGTCTCTGGTGGTCCGGGCACTTTGCAGGTATCTATATTGTAGCTGTGGTCTCTTCTCCGTCCACGTGGTCACTGGTCACCGGTCTCTAATCTCTGGTCTCTGGTCACCATTCTCTGGTCACCGGTCTCTGATCTCTGGTCACCGGTCTCTGATCTCTGGTCACTGGTCTCTGATCTCTGGTCACCGGTCTCTGATCTCTGGTCACTGGTCTCTGATCTCTGGTCACTGGTCTCTGATCTCTGGTCACCGGTCTCTGATCTCTGGTCACCGGTCTCTGATCTCTGGTCACCGGTCTCTGATCTCTGGTCACCGGTCTCTGGTGGTCCAGGCACTTTTCAGGTATCTATATATTAGCCGTGGTCTCTTCTCTGTCCATGTGGTTGATAATGTTTCTTCTTTCATTTCAGGGGCTTCGCTGATGTCTGAGGCTCCTCTGCCATCCGGGGACTATGGGTAATTCTGTCAGCCGACCAAGCTGCCTGGGGGACAGGAACCGGAAGTCCCAGCAGTTCCTGAAGGAATGTTGTATGAAGAAGGAATCCATCATCGACATTCAGAGTGTGAGGAACAATGTGGAGGCTGGCGCCACGTCCACAGCGGATAAGAAGCAGAATGAGGTGCTGATGGACAAGGAGCTGAACGTGGCCCAGACATCCGCCCAGAGCCGGGAGCCGCTGCCCAAACAGAACAACGCGGACGCCAACGTCCAGCACGTCCAGAGGGACACTCCCCGGTCCACACCGGATCGTAGTGGGAATGTGTGGACTCCGCAGAGGGGATCCTTACAGAGGGCCTCCGGAAGCAGCTGGTCATGGAAGCCGCTTGCCACCAGGGAGGTGACAGAAGTCACGGAGGTGACGGAGACCATCGTCACCGAGATTGTGGAAGTGACGCAATATCCAAATGGCGATAAGAGCGAACCCATCATCACCAGGACGGTGAAAGTGCTGACGGAGTGTGCCGGGGAGCTGGCCGAGGTTAATATGAAGATATCCGGATACTGTTACCATAGCAACCCGTCGGCTATGGCTCAGGCCATCTCATTCTGGTTTTTGATTGGTCGAAATAAAGGAATCGTTTGTAAATCGTGTGAATGGTCAATATTTCCTGAAGTCCGACCTCGACCACCCAGGGCTTACACAGCACATAGACAGCATCTGCAGTGGGGCCCCTGCAATGAGGGCCCCATCTCAGGCTGATCTCCTCTCTTTACCCCATAGGTAGTAGTGATCGTGTGCAGAGCATACCCCCAAGACCCCTCACCTTCTCTGCACATGCATGGGCCCCCCACTTCTCTGCACATGCCTGGGCCCCTCACTTCTCTGCACATGCCAGGACCCCTCACTTCTCTGCACATGCCTGGGCCCCTCACTTCTCTGCACATGCCTGGGCCCCTCACTTCTCTGCACATGCCAGGACCCCTCACTTCTCTGCACATGCCTGGGCCCCTCACTTCTCTGCACATGCCAGGACCCCTCACTTCTCTGCACATGCCTGGCCCCTCACTTCTCTGCACATGCCTGGGCCCCTCACTTCTCTGCACAGCCAGGACCCCTCACTTCTCTGCAACATGCCAGGAACCCTCACTTCTCTGCACATTGCCTGGGCCCCTCACTTCTCTGCACATGCCTGGGCCCCTCACTTCTCTGCACATGCCAGGACCCCTCACTTCTCTGCACATGCCAGGACCCCTCACCTTCTCTGCACATGCCTGGGCCCCTCACTTCTCTGCACATGCCTGGGCCCTCACTTTCTCTGCACATGCCTGGGCCCCTCACTTCTCTGCACATGCCTGGGCCCCTCACTTCTCTGCACATGCCAGGACCCCTCACTTCTCTGCACATGCCTGGGCCCCTCACTTCTCTGCACATGCCAGGACCCTCACTTCTCTGCACAGCCTGGGCCCCTCACTTCTCTGCACATGCCTGGGCCCCTCACTTCTCTGCACATGCCAGGACCCCTCACTTCTCTGCACATGCCTGGCCCCTCACTTCTCTGCACATGCCTGGGCCCCTCACTTCTCTGCACATGCCAGGGCCCCCCGCTTCTCTGTGTTCTCTGTTCACACCTGGGACCCCACTCTTCTCTATATACCCATGAGGTCCCTCTAGGTTCTGTATGCCCCTGGTGCTCCTCTCTCTCGCACCCCTGGGGCCCTCTTCTCTCTGCACCCCTGGGGCCCCTCTTCTCTCTGTTGTTTCTGTTGTCAGTCCAGTTTATATAGAGAGACTGACAACCTGCCTCCATCATGTCAACTCGTTACAATGTATCAGGGCTGTGTCCACGGGATGTGGACTGGATGGTCTTTTACACCAGGATCCTGGTCTCCACGTAACATACAAATCCTCCCTTTACTTCCAGGTGCAGAGCAATCGCGAGGTGCAGACAGAATCGCAGTACCAAGTGGGAAAACGGGAAATCTACAGCGTGTATGAGTGCACGTGCGTGTATTGTGATACATTGTGACATCACCCTGTGATATATTGTGACATCACGTGGTGTAGATATACCCTGTGATATACATTGTATGTGGATAGATTATCCCTGTGATATATTGTGACATACGAGGTGTAGATTTCATACATTGTGACACGTGGTATAGACACGTGATGGTATAGATTATCCTGTGATATCTGTGATTATCCCCTGTGGATACATTGTGACATCACGTGGTGCCCTGTGATTGACATACGTGGTGTAGATTATCCCCTGTGATACTTGTTGATACATGTGACATCACGTGGTGTACATTATTGTGACATCACGTGGTATAGATTATCCCTGTGATACATTGTGACATACTGGTGATTATCCCCTGTGATATCACCCTGTGACATCATCGTGGTGTAGTGATTATATACATTGTGACAGTGGTGTAGATTATCCCCTGTGATGATGCACGTGGTATAGATATCCGTTGTGACATTGTATAGATTATCCCCTGTGATACCCGTGTGATACATGTGACGTGTGTAGATTATCCCCTGTGACATACATTGTGACATCACACGTGGTGTATTATCCCTGTGATACATTGTGACATCACGTGGTATAGATTATCCCTGTGATACATCATTGTGACCCCTGTGATACATGTGGTATAGATTATCCCCTGTGATACATTGTGACGTGGTGTAGATTATCATACATTGTGATCACGTGTATTTATCCCCTGTGATAATTGTGACATCACGTGGTATAGATTATCCCCTGTGATACATTGTGACATCACGTGGTATAGATTATCCCCTGTGATACATTGTGACATCATCACGTGGTATAGATTTATCCCCTGTGATACATTGTGACATCACGTGGTGTAGATTATCCCCTGTGATATATTGTGACATCACGTGGTATAGATTATCCCCTGTGATACATTGTGACATCATTGTGACGTGGTATAGATTATCCCTGTGATACATTGTGACATCACGTGGTATAGATTATCCCCTGTGTGATACATTGTGACATCACGTGGTGTAGATTATCCCCTGTGATACATTGTGACATCACGTGGTATAGATTATCCCCTGTGATACATTGTGACATCACGTGGTATAGATTATCCCCTGTGATACATTGTGACATCACGTGGTGTAGATTATCCCCTGTGATACATTGTGACATCACGTGGTATAGATTATCCCCTGTGATACATTGTGACATCACGTGGTGTAGATTATCCCCTGTGATACATTGTGACATCACGTGGTATAGATTATCCCGTGTGATACATTGTGACATCACGTGGTGTATATTATCCCTGTGGATACATTGTGACATCACGTGGTATAGATTATCCCGTGTGATACATTGTGACATCACGTGGTATAGATTATCCCTGTGATACATTGTGACATCACGTGGTGTAGATTATCCCGTGTGATTACATTGTGACATCACGTGGTGTAGACATTATCCCTGTGATACATTGTGACATCAGTGGTGTATAGATTATCCCTGTGATACATTGTGACATCACGTGGTGTACGATAATCCCCTGTGATATATTGTGACATCACGTGGTGTAGATTATCCCCTGTGATACATTGTGACATCACGTGGTATAGATTAATCCCCTGTGATACATTGTGACATCACGTGGTGTAGATTATACTCCCCTGTGATAAAACCATTGTGACATCACGTGGTGTAGATTATCCCCTGTGATACATTGTGACATCACGTGGTGTAGATTATCCCCTGTGATACATTGTGCAATCACGTGGGTATAGATTATCCCGTGTGATACATTGTGACATCACGTGGTATAGATTATTTCCTGTGATACATTGTGACATCACGTGGTATAGATTATCCCGTGTGATACATTGTGACATCACGTGGTATAGATTATCCCGTGTGATACATTGTGACATTACGTGGCATAGATTATCCCCTGTGATACATTGTGACATCACGTGGTGTAGATTTTCCCCTGTGATACATTGTGACATCACGTGGTATAGATTATCCCCTGTGATACATTGTGACATTACGTGGCATAGATTATCCCGTGTGATACATTGTGACATCATGTGGTATAGATTATCCCGTGTGAGACATTGTTGCGTTCAGTTTCCGTGTTTATATGGTGGTGTACCCTGGACCCTCTTAGATCCTTCCTGTGGTTCGTATCTCTCATTATTTTACTCCTGTGGACAGATCTTCCACTCACTATAAGCTGGATGTTACTGGAAACAGTCAGCAGGCTTGTGGACAGGCCTCTACAATGCAGGGTTGGGGCCGTGGCGCCGCTCATCATATTCCGGCACTCAGCTCTGCTCTTCTTGCAGGTTTCCCAGCATGCCCTGGCACTGCCAGAACCCCCCGAGAACCAGGAGACTGTCCTCAGCTGGGTGTCTGAGATGGAGGATCTGATGGAGGCCCAGAAACCTCCCTCCTCAGAGGCCAAAGTGGTGAAGGCTCAGCTCCAGGAACAGAAGGTGAGATCGGGGATCAGCCCAAGAAGTGAACATAGGGGGCATACATGGAGAATCGCTGATCACTGTGCCACGTAGTATATTTATATTACATATGTGGCCAGTAGTATACTGTATGTGCTTCATATCACATGTGGCCTGTATTATATGTGGTCTATATTATATGTGTGACCTGTATTATATGTGGTCTATATTATATGTGTGACCTGTATTATATGTGGTCTGTGTTATATGTGGTCTATATTATATGTGGTCTGTATTATATGTGTAGTCTGTATTATGTGTGGCCTGTATTATATGTGGCCTGTGTTATATGTGGTCTATATTATATGTGGTCTGTATTATATGTGTAGTCTGTATTATGTGTGGCCTGTATTATATGTGGCCTGTGTTATGTGTGGTCTATATTATATGTGGCCTGTATTATATGTGGTCTATATTACATGTGGCCTGTATTATATGTGGTCTGTAATATATGTGGTCTATATTATATGTGGTCTGTATTATATGTAGTCTATATTATATGTGTGGTCTGTATTATGTGTGATCTGTATAATATGTGGTCTGTAATATATCTGGTCTATATTATATGTGGTCTGTATTATATGTAGTCTATATTATATGTGGCCTGTGTTTTATGTGGTCTGTATTATATGTGGTCTGTGTTATATGTGTTTTATATTATATGTGGTCTGTGTTATATGTGGTCTATATTATATGTGTGATCTGTATTATATGTGGTCTATATTATATGTGGTCTGTATTATATGTGGTCTATATTATATGTGGTCTATATTATATGTGGCCTGTGTTATATGTGGTCTATATTATATGTGGTCTGTGTTATACAGTATGTGGTTTATATTATATGTGGTCTGTGTTATATGTGGTCTGTATTATATGTGGTCTGTGTTATACAGTATGTGGTTTATATTATATGTGGTCTGTGTTATATGTGGCCTGTCTTATATGTGGTCTATATTATATGTGTGGTCTGTATTATGTGTGATCTGTAATATATGTGGTCTGTAATATATGTAGTCTATATTATATGTGGCCTGTATTATATGTGGTCTATATTATATGTGGCCTGTGTTATATGTGGTCTGTGTTATATGTGGTCTGTGTTATATGTGGTCTATATTATATGTGGTCTGTGTTATATGTGGCCTGTCTTATATGTGGTCTATATTATATGTGTGATCTGTATTATATGTGGTCTATATTATATGTGGTCTGTATTATATGTGGTCTGTATTATATGTGGTCTATATTATGTGGTCTATATTATATGTGGCCTGTGTTATATGTGGTCTCTGTTATACAGTATGTGGTTTATATTATATGTGGTCTGTGTTATATGTGGTCTGTATTATATGTGGTCTGTGTTATACAGTATGTGGTTTATATTATATGTGGTCTGTGTTATATGTGGCCTGTCTTATATGTGGTCTATATTATATGTGTGGTCTGTATTATGTGTGATCTGTAATATATGTGGTCTGTAATATATGTAGTCTATATTATATGTGGCCTGTATTATATGTGGTCTATATTATATGTGGCCTGTGTTATATGTGGTCTGTGTTATATGTGGTCTATATTATATGTGGTCTGTGTTATATGTGGTCTGTGTTATATGTGGCCTGTCTTATATGTGGTCTGTATTATATGTGGTCTGTGTCATATCTGGTCTATATTATATGTGGCCTGTATTATATGTGGTCTATATTATATGTGGCCTGTGTTATATGTGTTCTATATTTTCTGTGGTCTATATTACATATCATCTATACTATATGTGGTCTATATTATATGTGGTCTATATTATTTGTGGTCTATATTATATATGGCCAGTGTTATATGTGGTCTGTATTATATGTGGTCTGTGTTGTATACTATGTGGTTTATATTATATGTGGTCTATGTTATATGTGTGGTCTGTATTATGTGTGATCTGTAATATATGTGGTCTATATTATATGTGGCCTGTATTATATGTGGTCTATATTATATGTGGCCTGTGTTATATGTGGTCTTTATTATATGTGGTCTGTGTCATATGTGTTCTATATTATATGTGGCCTGTGTTATATGTGTTCTATATTTTCTGTGCTCTATATTATACTATACTATCTATACTATATGTGGTCTATATTATAAGTGACCAGTGTTATATGTGGTCTGTATTATATATGGTCTGTGTTATATGTGTTTTATATTATATGTGGTCTGTGTTATATGTGGCCTGTCTTATATGTGGTCTATATTATATGTGTGATCTGTATTATATGTGATCTGTAAAATATGTGGTCTATATTATATGTAGCCTGTATTATATGTGGTCTATATTATATGTGGCCTGTGTTATATGTGGTCTTTATTATATGTGATCTGTGTTATATGTGGTCTATATTATATGTGGTCTGTGTTATATGTGGCCTATATTATATGTGGCCTGTGTTATATGTGTTCTATATTTTCTGTGCTCTGTATTATACTATACTATCTATACTATATGTGGTCTATATTATATGTGGTCTATATTATATGTGGCCAGTGTTATATGTGGTCTGTATTATATATGGTCTGTGTTATATGTGTTTTATATTATATGTGGTCTGTGTTATATGTGGCCTGTCTTATATGTGGTCTATATTATATGTGTGATCTGTATTATATGTTATCTGTAATATATGTGGTCTATATTATATGTAGCCTGTATTATATGTGGTCTATATTATATGTGGCCTGTGTTATATGTGGTCTATATTATATGTGGTCTGTGTTATATGTGGCATGTCTTATATGTGGTCTGTGTCATATTTAGTCTATATTATATGTGGCCTGTATTATATGTGGTCTGTGTTATATGTGGTCTGTATTATATGTGGTCTATATTATGTGTGGTCTGTATTATATGTGGTCTGTATTATATGTGGTCTGTGTTATATGTGG
>ONZH01008775.1:0-53429 GCA_900303285.1 Rhinella marina
GCACCGCCTGTTGGTGCTTACCCACGGCAAGTGCTGCTGCTCCTAGAGCTACCGACTGAAGGCGTAGTGCTCACGGATGGTAATTGAGAGTAGGAGGAGGAGAGGGTGGAGGAAGAGGCATAATAAGTCTGAGAAACCGTGACCGAGGTAGCCCCCGCAATCCTCGGTGTGGGCATTACATGAGCGGCCCCAGGGTCAGACTCGGTCCCAGCCTCCACCAAGTTAACCCAATGTGCCGTCAGGGAGATATCGTGTCCCTGCCCGCCACCACTTGTCCTAGTGTCCGTGGTTAGATGGACCTTCTCAGTAACCGCGTTGGTCAGGGCACGGATGATGTTCTCTGACATGTGCTGGTGTAGGGCTGGGACGGCACATCAGGAAAAATAGTGGCGGCTGGGGACCAAGTACCGAGGGACAGCCACCGCCATCAGGTTGCGGCAAGCCTCAGTCTCTACCAGCCTATAGGGCAGCATCTCCAGGCTCAGCAGTTTGGAGATGTGGACGTTTAGGGCTTGTGCATGTGGGTGGGTGGAATTGTATTTGCGCTTGCGCTCAAATGTCTGATGTAAAGACAGCTTAATGCTGTGCTGGGACACATTGGTGGAGGAATGTGGAGGTGAAGGGGTGGTTGTAGGGCGGTCAGCGCTCGTGCCTGGGTTCTTGGCGGGGGGTTGACTCGCAGAGCCAGCATGTGACACGGGGGAAGGAGCAGTGGTGTGACCCGCAGGAGGTGATTGGCCTTGGTTCCACTGAGTCGGGTGTTTAGCACTCATATGCCTGCGCATGCTGGTAGTGGTTAGGCTGGTAGTGGTGGCTCCCCTGCTGATCCTGGTGTGGCACAGGTTGCTTGCCACAGTCTGTCGGTGATCCTCACTTTCTTTGAAGAACCTCCAGACTTGCGAACATCTAGGCCTCGGCACGGGAGCTTCACTACTTGAAACAGTTGCTGATTTACTTGCTCTGGCCCTGCTTCTCCCTCTGGCCACCCCACTGCCTCTTCCAACCTGTTCTGGTTCTGCACTTGCCTCCCCCTCAGAAGCACTGTCTTGACTAGGCTTACCAACCCAGCTCGGGTCAGTCACCTCATCATCCACCTGCTCTTCCTCCGATTCCTCACTCTGCTCCCCCCTGGGACTTACTGCCCTGACAACAACGTCACTGTCTGACAACTGTGTCTCATCATCATCACATCCGACACCTCTTGACACACTACTTGCACTAAGTCCACACTCTCATCACCCACAGACTGCGAAAGTTCTACATTTTCGGCATTGGGACAGAGCAACTGCTCAGGTTGCTGCTGAGCAGTAGTTTGTGTCTCTGGGTAGGGTCCTGAAATGAGTACCTATGAGTATGCCGGATCTGAATCCATATTTTCCATAGGGTGGTAGGCTGGGGGGAAGGAGGTTGAGCTGGAGGAGCCAGAGGTCTACTCCCTTGGCTAGCGTGGGTGGACTGCGTGGAAGACTGGGTGGTGGATAAATTACTGGACACATTATCCGCTATCCACGTCATCACCTGTTCGCACTGTTGTGGTTTCAATAGTGTTGTACCACGTGACGCTGTAAGTTGCGAGATGAAGCTAGGGAGTGAAACTCTGCAGCGTTCCACTGCTCCCTCATCAGTAGATACTGTGTCACCCTGCCCAGGACCACGGCCTCTGCCCCCTACATCACTTGGACGCCCACGTCCTCGACCCTTACCCCTGGGGTTCACCATTTTGTATATTCACTAAACTGTAGAATTAATATCTGAGGCCAAAACCGTATTCAGTAGACAGTAGAATTACTATATACTATATATTATTATATATATTACTATACTCCGGCTACTGTACCGCACACCACTCAATTTTTCATTGGACTCTAGTATATATAACTGAGACAAAAAACGTATTCTCTAGACTGCGGCTACTGTACCGCACACCATTTAGTTTTTCACTGGACTGTAGTATATATAACTGAGAGAAAAAACATAGTCTTTAGACTGCGGATTCTGTACTGCACACGACAGAATTTTTCACTGCACTGTAGTATATATAACTGAGAGAAAGAACGTAGTCTTTAGACTCCGGCTACTGTACCGCACACGACAGAATTTTTCACTGCACTGTAGTATATATAACTGAGAGAAAAACTTATTTTCTAGACTCCGGCTACTGTACTGCACACGACAGAATTGTTCACTGCACTGTAGTATATATAACTGAGAGAAAAAACGTAGTCTTTAGACTGCGGCTACTGTACCGCACACGACAGAATTTTTCACTGCACTGTAGTATATATAACCGAGAGAAAGAACGTAGTCTTTATACTCTGGCTACTGTACCGCACACGACAGAATTTTTCACTGCACTGTAGTATATATTACTGAGAAAAAGAACGTAGTCTTTAGACTCCGGCTACTGTACCGCACACGACAGAATTTTTCACTGCACTGTAGTATATAAAACTGAGAGAAAAAACATATTTTCTAGACTGCGACTACTGTACCGCACACGACAGAATTTTTCACTGCACTGTAGTATATATAACAGAGAAAAAACGTACTGTTTAGACTCCGGCTACTGTACTTCACATGACAGAATTTTTCACTGCACTGTAGTATATAGAACTGAGAGAAAAAACGTAGTCTTTAGACTGCGGCTATTGTACCGCACACCACAGAATATTTCACTGCACTGTAGTATATGTAACTGAGAGAAAAAATGTAGTCATTAGACTGCGGCTACTGTACCGCACACGACAGAATTTTTCACTGTACTGTAGTATATATAACTGAGAGAAAAAACGTACTCTTTAGACTGCGGCTACTGTACTGCACACTATAGAATTGTTCACTGCACTGTAGGACATATAACTGAGAGAAAAAACGTACTGTTTAGACTGCGGCTACTGTATAGCACACTACAGAATTGTTCACTGCACTGTAGTATATATAACTGAGAGAAAAAATGTACTGTTTAGACTGTGGCTACTGTACAGCATACTACAGAATTGTTCACTGCACTGTAGTATATATAACTGAGAGAAAAAACGTATTCCCTAGACTGCACTACAGATCCCAGCAAGCCAAGGTACAGCAGTAGCAAAAATGAGTACTGAGAGGACTTTGGGAAATTTTTTTGGGGTCTGTGTGGACCACGTGCTGTCCCCTTTCTGCCACCAGTCGTTGTGCACAGTGTGCAGCCAAGATGGTGGTAGCTGCACTACAAGTCCCAGCCAGAAGCCAGGAGGAGACCAAAAATAAGGTGCTTGTAGCCCTTAAAAGGGCTGATGATTCTCATCTAATCTCATCCAGGCAGCGTCTGAGGCGAGCAGCGCAGGACCAGATTCTTATATTCCCAGGTCATCTGATCTGACCAGCCAATCCCTGCTATCGACTTGTAGGGGTTCCACTTGATGCTAGGGGGGTACCAAAGACTCTCCTGCATGTTGATTGGCTGAGAAAAAGGCGCCTAACATGCAGGAAGAGGAAGATGCCATTTCCTCGAGTATTGCGAGATGCTCGTCCGAGTATCGAGCATGTACGAATACCCTAATGCTCGAACGAGCATGTTCGCTCATCTCTAATGTTGACCTAACAAGAACCTGTCTTGCGCCACCCTGCAAACTGGGACATGAAGCTAGCAGTTTTTGATGACTTTGTTTCTTGTGCTCTGCCAGCAGACACAGTTTCACCGTGCCTAGAGCCATGGCCTCTGACTGCACCATCAGCAGAAAGCCCACTTCCCTGTCCCTTACTGCTCGCCTTGCGCATATTAAATGGTATATCTGCAAGTTTGTAAAAAGTATAGTTGCGCAGATTTTTATTAAGTGTATGAGCACAAAAATTTCACCGAATGCCAGAAATATTTAGAATGCGCAAACGTTATGCAGCAGACGCAGCACAGGTAATGTCACATTACCCGTGCTGCGTGTGCAGTATAACATTTGCGCAAGGAGGCACAGAAAGTGTAGGACTAGAAATTGGGTAGACAGGGCTAGTTGTTTTGTTTAAAAGACCCAAAAGTCCTTTTAAGGCTACTGTTATATGAGGCTTCAATATTATTATTCTTGGGGGTTCAAAATTAGCGCATGTTTGCCTAATCGCATCACCAGCTGCGCAGCGTGTGCAGTACAATGTTTATTTATCCTAAATACCTGACATCCATTGCATTTTTTTCTGCCGCTAATCAAGGCGACATTACATATGCTGCATGTGTGGTACAATGTTTGTTTATCCTAAATACCTGACATCCATTGCATTTTATCTGCCGCTGATCAAGGCTACATTAGTAATGTACAACTAGCCCTCTAATGAACAACTAGCCCTGCCTAGTTTCTATCCCTACACTATCTGTGCCACCTTGCGGAAACGTTAAATTCACACGCAACACAGGTAATGTCGCCTTGATTAGTGGCAGAAAAAATAGCAACGGATGTCAGATATATAGGATATAGAAATGTTATAATGCACACACTGTGCACGTGGTGGTAGGGTCAGGCAAACTTGCTTTATTTTTGCCCCAAAAGAAAAAAATATATTGAAGCCAGATATAACAACACTTTTGGCTCTTTTAAACAAAACACCTAGCCCGGCCTAGCCAAATCCTATCCCTACACTATCTGTCCCTCCTTGCGCAAACATTATACAGCAGATGCAACGCAGGTAATGTCGTCTTGATTAACGGCAGAAAAAATAGCAATGGATGTCAGGTATATAGGATACAGTAACGTTATAATGCAGACGCAACACAGGTAATGTCGCCTTGATTAGCGGCAGACAAATAGCAGCGCATGTCAGGTATATAGAATACAGAAAAGTTATAATGCCCCTTTCACACGTGCGGGAGACTCGCATGTCTCCCGCAACGCATCTACAGGGCTGGACTTGGCACTGACAGGGATCGCATATAATGCTATGCGATCCCTGTCAGTGCCGAGTCCAGCCCTGTAGATGCGTTGCGGGAGACTTGCGAGTCTCCCGCACGTGTGAAAGGGGCATAATGCAGACAAAAAACAGGTAATGTCGCCTTGATTAGCGGCAGAAAAAATAGTAACAGATGTCAGGTATATTGGATATAGTAACGTTGTAATGCACACGCAACACAGGAAATGTCGCCTTGATTAGCGACAGAAAAAATAGCAATGGATGTCAGGTATATAGGATACCGTAACGTTATAATGCAGACGCAACACAGGTAATGTTGCCTTGAGTAACGGCAGAAAAAATAGCAATGGATGTCAGGTATATAGAATACAGACACGTTATAATGCATACGCTGCGCAGGTGGTGCTTAGGTCAGGCAACCTTCCGCAATTTTTGACACCCCCCAAAAAAAGATATTGCAACCAGATATAATAGCACTTAAAAGGGCTTTTGGGTCTTTGAAACAGAAAAACTAGCCCTGCCTAGCCCATTTCTATCCCTACACTATCTGTCCCTCCTTGCAGCGGCTCTCAATGACTCAGACTGAGCTGGGTCACATGTCACCGGGTGCTATATAGCGCCCTGGCATTATAGTGAATGCCAGTACCTCCCCGCATGCTGATTGGCTGCGTAGCAGGCAAGAAACGTGCGGATAGGGGACTCGAGCATGGCGCTCGAGCACACGTCGTATTCGGCCGAGCATGCTCGCTCAAAACTAATAATCATATTACAAACACACTGTTCAACAGTCGTCAGTTGAACACCATGTGCTGTATGCATCCATGTGTATGTTTCGTGGCATCTGCACAATTATAGAACAGATCCTATTCTTGCTTGCATTACGGACAAGGATAGGAGTGTTCTATTATGGCCCGGATGTTCCATTCCACAAAATGAATTTTGCGGATGCGCAATTCGCGAACTACAAAACAACCAATGGTCAAGTGTATGATCCCTTAAAAGGGTTGTTCGAGGTATTGTTTTGTTCTTTCTATGTTTATAACTAATCAAATGTAAGGGACAATGCCCTTACTTTATCTGCAGTGGCTCCTTTTTCAGATTTCACTGACCTGTGATGTCAGCCTCTCTCCCTGTTCCGATGATGTAAATAAGCCTGAGAGAGCAGCTCTGTGTCTGTCGACAAGACGTCACTGTTCTGGCCACACCCCCTGCAGTGCCATATGCTGCTGTCTGATCTGTGTATGCCTCCCACTAGATTCTTCAGGAAAGATTAACCCCTTCTATCTTCAGAAAAAAAGAAATTATTATATACTGTAAGAGGCACTTAAGTCAAATTGTCTTGAATTTTTACTAGTATCTCAAATATTTGCTGGAGATGTCAAAAAGATACTGGAACTGCTGGTAGACTACCTCTCATATTCAAAAATGCTAGAAGGCTCTTGCATCTGGTTCTAGGTCTTACAACTGTATTGCTATAATGCTTTAAAGGTTAAAAATTCCAAGGGAAAAAAAAGAGAAGATAACAACTTTCTGAATTGCTCAAATTGCATTACATGACCCAAAAAGTAATTCTATGTTCAAAGTTACATATTTTAGATGTGCTCATTAACAAGCAGCAATACCATAAAGGCATTGTGCCACCATTTTATTTTAATTCAGCCTTAAAAGCTAGTTACTTTTGTAATTTGCTTTCTGTTACAAAGAACATGTGAGTTGTAGGATGTTCTCTTTAACTCATTATAATGGTGCCCCTTGGTGTTTATTCTGTGTAGTAATGTCCACGTCCAACTACTGAGGTGGTTGCACATGCTCACTTCCTGGTTCTGTAGCTGGAATATTACTGGTGAATCATTTTGGACTTGCCATGTTCTACTTTGTTCTGGTCCCGTGTGCATTTATGAGCGCTTTCTACTTAGAAATCCCTCATGTTCTCTATTTTTGTGCTGAAAAAAATGAACGCTTAAACTAATTATGATTCGTTGTGTTCCTTTAATTTGACATGACACATTGTTTTAACATTTTAATAAAACAGAAAAATTTAAACTTGCAGTTTCGGAAACTGATCTAAATCAGAGGAGTATTCAATACAAAAGAAATATTACAAAAAATGAACTCTTTATTCCAATGTATCACATAAGACAGAAGTCAGTTAATAATTCTTTGCTTGTAAAGTAATTTATTCATAATCTTGAAGCAAAGTTACAGTACAGGCCAAAAGTTTGGACACACTTTCTCATTCAAAGAGTTTTCTGTATTTTCATGACTATGAAAATTGTAGATTCACACTGAAGGCATCAAAACTATGAATTAACACATGTGGAATTATATACTTAACAAAAAAGTGTGAAACAACTGAAAATATGTCTTATATTTTAGGTTCTTCAAAGTAGCCACCTTTTGCTTTGATTACTGCTTTGCACACTCTTGGCATTCTCTTGATGAACTTCAAGAGGTAGTCACCTGAAATGGTATTTCAACAGTCTTGAAGGAGATAGCATGCCGCTGCAAGATGCTGTGGTAGCCATGCTGGTTCAGTATGCCTTCAATTTTGAATAAATCCCCAAACAAGTCTCTTCTGCTTGTTGCCTGTCCTTTGCAGTGGTTTCCTAGCAGAAATTTTACCATGAAGGCCTGCTGCACACAGTCTCCTCTTAACAGTTGTTGTAGAGATGTGTCTGTTGCTAGAACTCTGTGTGGCATTGACCTGTTCTCTAATCTGAGCTGCTGTTAACCTGCGATTTCTGAGACTGGTGACTTGAGTGAACTTATCCTCCGCAGCAGAGGTGACTCTTGGTCTTCCTTTCCTGGGGCGGTCTTCATGTGAGCCAGTTTCTTTGTAGCGCTTGATGGTTTTTACGACTGCACTTGGGGACACTTTCAAAGTTTTCCCAATTTTCTGGACTGACTGACCTTCATTTCTTAAAGTAATGATGGCCACTCGTTTTTCTTTACTTAGCTGCTTTTTTCTTGCCATAATACAAATTCTAACAGTCTATTCAGTAGGACTATCAGCTGTGTATCCACCTGACTTCTGCCCAACACAACTCATGGTCCCAACCCCATTTATAAGGCAAGAAATCCCACTTATTAAACCTGACAGGGCATACCTGTGAAGTGAAAACCATTTCAGGTGACTACCTCTTTAAGCTCATCAAGAGAATGCCAAGAGTGTGCAAAGCAGTAATCAAAGCAAAAGGTGGCTACTTTGAAAAACCTAGAATCTAAGACATCTTTTCAGTTGTTTCACACTTTTTTGTTAAGTATATAATTCCACATGTGTTAATTCATAGTTTTGATACCTTCAGTGTGAATCTACAATTTTCATAGTCATGAAAATACAGAAAACTCTTTGAATGAGAAGGTGTGTCCAAACTTTTGGTCTGTACTGTATGTCATCCCTTGCTCTGCACTGCCAGAAATCTACTAAATGAACTAAGTGGTTGGACAGTAACTGAGGATTTAGAACTACATAAATGGCAAAGAAATTAGTATGAAATCAGCTCACCACCTTGTTTAAAGTGTGCATGTGTTTGTTGATAGGAAGCTGTGGTGGACTAACATTACTCTAGACCTGTAGTCTGGACAATGCAGACCCCAAGAAAAATTGTACCTTTAAAGGGCATCTGTCAGCAGGTTTGTACCAATGAAACTGGTTGACCTGTTACATGTGCACTTGGCAGCTGAAGGCATCTGTGTTGGTACCATGTTTATATGCCCACACTACTGAGAAAAATATTGTTTTAATATATGCAAATGAGCCTGTAGGAGCAACAGGGATGTGGACTTTAGACTTAGATGCTCTGCTCTCTCTCTGCAACATCCATTTTGATTGACTGATCCAGACAGTAAAAAATGTCATCACACCTGGCCCTGCCAATCAAAGTGGAGAGGGTGCAGCATTTCAGCATTTGCAGAGAGAGGAGTAATGGCATTACCCCAGTTGCTAATAGAGGCTCATTTGCATATAACAAAACATCATTATGAGCACATATGAACATGGGACCAACACAGATGCCTTCAGCTGCCAAGTGCACATGCAACAGGTCAACCAGTTTCATAGGTACAAATCTGCTGACAGATGCCCTTTAGCTACAGCATCCACAGGATTAAAAAAAAATTCTTAATTTAATTCCAAAGAAAAGATCACAGACTGCTTTCCATGCTCCTTTCTCTATCACAGATTGCTCTCAATGCCCCTTTCTCACACAGACCACTCCACTTGCCCTTCTCTCTCTCTCTCTCTCTCTCTCAGATTGTTCCCTATGACCCTTCTCTCACAAAGATAGCTTCCCATGGCCTCCCCTCTAACACATGCCCATGCTCTTCTCTGCTTCCTGATGTCCCCCTCTCTCACACAATTTCCCCATGGGTCCCCCTTTCTCACATAGCCTGTTATCTGTGCTTTCTCACAAAGATTTCTCCCCATGTTCCTCCTCACACACTGACTGGTCTCCATTCCCCTTTCCCTCTCCTAGACTTCTCCTTATGAGTTCTCCTCCTCACTCACAAACTGATCCACATTTTCCCACTCTATCTGCTGCCATTTGCTTAGAACAATATGATTCTGTGTGGGCAATCCACAGCGATTTTACAGAGGTTTTACAGAAACATGCCTGGGGCTCCCTCAGGAATTCAGGGGCCCAGCAGTTCCCTAGTATGTCATTCTAATCCTGTACTCCAGAAACTGGTAGCCCGTTGATATGAGAAATCTGATGGTCCATCATAATCCAACTGCCAGCTTTAAAAATATTAACACACCCCTTTTTTTTTTAACTCACCTGTCACGGGGAGTCGGCGACGCGCTCCATCCTTGCTGCGCTGCCGGTCTCTCGTGCCTAGCTCCTAACGAGGAATCGACAGGTGTCCCCACTCCCATGGAGATCCGGGGGGCGGGGATTACCCGACAGTGTTTCCCGGCGTACGCCCGCTCCCTACTCATGTACATGGAGCGACGAGAACCCAACAGCGTACGCTTCCCAGCGTACATTCGCTCCCTACTGACGTACAGAAGGTGGGGTGAACTCGATAGCGTATGCTTCCTGGCGCTGCCAGAGGACACCTGCCCCTTAGTGACATACAGGCAGGGCAAGTCAGCGTGGATAAGCCAGCGCTTACCTGCGAAAGAGTCAGTAGTGGGATCATGTGATGCTGGCCATATCACATGACCCACCTGTGTGCCTATTTAACAGGCAGCCTGCTAGCCACAGGTTTCCTGTGATTGGTCTTATTACCAGTACCTGCAATTGTGAACTGCTGTGACTATTGTGCTTTGACTTCCGCTTGGGAATTTGACTTCATCCTCGTCTCATACTTTTGTACTTCGTTCCCTCTCAGTTTTGACCTCGGCTCGTGTTTTTGACTTTGCTCCTGTTTGCTCCCCTGGTTTTTGACATGACTTCCTGGTTTGACTTTGGCTTGGCGACTTTTTTCATTGTGTGAGTTCTGTCTTTGTTTATTGTTTTCTCCCGTTGTTCCCCCTCCCTGTACTCCCCAGCAAATACCTAGGCTAGGGACTGTCGACAAGTTGTACACCGTTGCCTAGGATGGGCCGTGCAAGTAGGCAGGGTCAGTGGTTGGGTTGAGTACAGGGCTGCACATACCCCTGAACCGTGGCATTACCTTTTTAAACATTTCACCTGAACAACAGTCACTCAAACTAACAAAGAAAAATAACTTATTTTTGTAAGAGCACAGAGAACCATATCACACTGTCCTCTCAACCTCCATTACTACACCCACAGCTGTTTCTCAGGATACTCATCCTCTGTCCACTGTAGGTAATAGAAAAAGCTTTGTGCCTTGCTTGTAGAAGATACCCTGAAGTAGCATATAGCATAGCTAAGAAGTCATCTTCTGCAAGGGTAATAAGAAGGGACTAAGCTATCAGCTTTCAGAAGGGGAAGGAATATGATTTTTTCCTGAATCAACCCCAGCGGCACAGAATAAATGGCATCAAGGGGGCCACACAGAACCAAAAAATTTAAAAAATGCTCTTATATGATATAAACACTGCAAATAACTTTAAACAGCTGTTCACTGTTTTTTTTTAATATGATTAATGAGCTAACTCCTTTATTTCATTTTAATTTTCTGAAAATCTCAAACTTGGCTTTTCAGTCACTCAAAGTCAAAGTTGTATCTGATACATCTCATAGAGGGGCTTGCTGGTTTGTCAGACACAGGGGCTTTCAATCAACTGTGACAAGAGCATCCTCTTTTGATAAGCACTATGCTCTTGTGCCAGAGGCATAATATAATATAATAGTCACATGAGAATAAAAGGACTAATTGCTCAGAGTTAACCTAAGTATCTAGTTTAGCATATTCATATGTGGCACCCTCTCCATCTATTTCCCACCTAATGATCTACACCCAATGGGACTACTGAAAAACAAGTTCACATAATTTGTGCGATAGATGAAATCTGTTGAGTCATAACAATTTTCAAACATATCTGTTGATTGGCATGGTTCATGGTTTCATGGTCATGACATTGAACAATAAATCTTCTAGACACATGGGGGTGTTATTAAATGTTCTACACCACTTTTCTGATAGTAAAATGTGTGTGTGATGTTTGAAGAGTTTGTTTTTTTGGAGGGAAGTCAATATTGATGGCTTATCGTCAGGAGAGAACATCAATATATTATTGGTTGGGAGCCTACATTTGGAACCACCTCTGATCAGCTGTTTGGAGACAATGTTGTTCTCTGATGAGCTCTGCTACCTCTTCTTAGGTCAGTGATGTGAAATTCATTGGTCACATGGCTTATTTGCAGCTCAGTCCCATTCCAGTGAATTGTCCAGGGCTGCAATACCAAATACAGCCATTATATAATGTGCAGTGCTATGATTGGTATGCTTTGTGGAGGCTGGAGAGCCACGGCCTCTTTAAACAGCTGATCGCTGGGAATGCCAGCAGTCATAACTCCACTGACCAGATATTAATAACGTATCTTGCCCATCAACATTGCTCCCGAAAAACCTTTTTAATAGGATGGGAAAAGACTGACATAGACCAAGAAATTTATATTTACCAGCCTCCATTACAGATTATGTTAAAAACATTAGCTAAAATAGGGCAGTATTGTCTCTTTTGAAATAGATATGTTTAAAGCTGCACGCAAGCTAAACTTGTTTAAGATGTATAACAGTCCCACAATAAGTAAAAGTACAGTTGCTAGTGACGATAAAAAGAAGGGCGAAATTCCAACCAAAGCTAACTCCCTTGGTTTCAATGTGGATACCAAGTTTAATGAAACTGAAAAAATGTGTTTGAAATTTTTGGCAGATATAGAGCATGATGGAGACCCTTGTGTTGTTGATCCCGTGGAGGAATTCACGGGGGGGATCAAATCCACTTACTGCCCCCCTTTGCCCGCGGTGAGTAACATTGACATCTTCATGCACCAGGTATTAAAGGAAATAAAGGCTTTGATATATCCCAAGGCACCTCCAAATATCTCAACTAGTAAACAGAAAGCACTTAAGTGGCTTAAGACGCAGGAAGATGTCATTGTGAAACCTGCGGACAAGGGGGGAAATATAGTCCTGATGACAAGGGACTATTATGTTTCAGAGGCTTTACGCCAATTAGGCGACAGTAATATGTACGAAGAGTTGACAAATGATCCCACAACAAGAATTCAAACAAAGCTGCGGGGCTTATTGAATAGGTATGTTGGTATGGACTTCCTCTCTAGGAAAAAAACTGAAAAGCTGCTTCCCATATTCCCCACTAAACCGGCCTGGTACTTTCTGCCAAAGGTTCATAAGTCACTGAGCCACCCCCCTGGACGTCCTATCGTCTCGGGGATTGGCTCAGTGACTGAACCACTGTCCAAATATCTGGACTGGCTATTGAGGCCCCTTCTCAAAGGGATCCCTTCTCTCCTAGGGGACACCAATGATTTTCTGCGTGCACTGAAGTCTATTCAGTGGCAGGACGAATTTAGCCTTATATCTTTGGATGTAGAGAGTTTATATACTCGGATCCCCCAAGAGTTAGGTGTCGAGGCTGTAATTGAGATGCTAGTAAGCACCGGTAAGGATGAGGGATTTAGGGATTTTATAAAAGAGGCCTTGCAATTTGTCCTCTCCAATAATACTTTTATATTTGGCTCTCGGTGGTATAAACAAAAAGTTGGTACCGCTATGGGTACCCCCGTGGCATGCACATTCGCCAATATTTTTTTAGCTATGTTTGAGGATAAATACATTTTCTCTGTTGAAAATCCCTTTCTTAATCGCATCCACACTTTCCTTTGTTATGTGGATGATATCTTTATTGTTTGGTTAGGAACTAAGGAGGAAGCAGAAGCTTTCACAAAATACCTCAATGAATATAATTCGATGAATATGCGCTTTACTTTTAATTTTGGGGGAAGACAACTGGAATTTCTGGATGTTGCTGTACGGGTGGGGGAGGGTGGTTTGTTGACTGAGGGCTTTAGAAAGCCCACGGCGACTAACTCCCTACTCCACTATGACAGCTTCCATCCAGAAAGCGTAAAAAAAGCAGTCCCCTATGGACAATTTGTCAGACTGAGAAGGATAAACAACACACAAGATAGCTTTGCAAAACAAGCTTTAGAATTCAAAGAAAGGCTGCGCAAAAGAGGATACCCTGAAAGTGTGTTAAAGGGGTTGTCCCACGAAAAATATTCTACAGTTTTTAAACCAGCACCTGGATCTGATTACTTTTGTAATTGTATGTAATTATAAAATTATTATAGCTACTGAGTTATTCCATAAAAAGTATCTGTATAGTGCCACTTAATTTCTTATTTCTTTGACCTGCTCACTGAGAAGGCCGCACATGCTCAGTTTCATCCTTCAACTGCCTCCTGAGCTGTGATAGGCAGAGCTGAGACACGCCCCCTCAGCTGCAACAGAAAAGACACTCCCCTTGAGCTGTCAGCTCAATATAAATCTAGCAGAGCAATGAATGGGGAGATCTCTGGATCCATGTGAGGTACAGGGCTGGTTCTAGCTTTGTTAGAAAGAGACTGTCCTGTACTATATGATGTCTGATTTTTATTTTTTACATTATTCATGGGATAACCCCTTTAAATGAGGCCCTAAATAGAGCATCCTCACTCTCCCAAAGGGAACTATTGAATAACCAAAAAAAGGGGAGGCGAAAAGTGGAGGAGGATGGGAAACAGTTCACGTTCTCTTTCAGATTTAGCCCAATGTCCCAGGCCATCCGCAAGGTGGTCTTGGGACATTGGGCTATCTTAGAGAGGGATGCGAGTCTGGCCACATTAACCAAAAAACCCCGTATTACTTTCAGACGCAGTCACACAATTAGAGACACCATAGTCAGAAGTAGATTTCATGAGAAAAAAACAAGCACTTGGATTAGGGACTTAGTTTCCCTGGGCAACTATAGATGCGAGAGTTGTTCTTTTTGTGCTTTTAATTGTCAGAAGAGATTCCTATGTTTTGGAGGTCTAAGGCATAAAGTCCATGATTTTATTACCTGTAGGAGCAACTACATTGTATACCTAGTTCTCTGTCAATGTGGTCGATTTTATATAGGTAAGACAATCAGATGTTTGTATGAGAGATTCAAGGAACACCTGAACTCTATCGTTACAGGCAAAGGATGTCCCAGATTAATCGATCACATAAGAAGAGAACATCAAGGTAATACAAATGTGCTGAGTTTTGCTGGTTTAGAAATGATACATATTCTGCCACGGGGAGGGGACAGGCATAGAGTCCTCTTACAAAAGGAGCAAGATGGATTATCAGAGCGGGAGCCCTTGGACCTCTTGGTATGAATGATAGGAATGATCTAAGTTCCTTTATTGGCACTTAATTCCACTGTTTGGTAGACAGACTTTGCTTCACATACATGTGTATATTGCAAATGGTGTATAATATTAAGACTATGGGGGGAATTTATCATTCAGGTTCCTTCTTACTCCAGTTCTGGTTTGGGGTAAACTGTCTAATCTTTAAGCCAGATTTATCAGCCCTTCTGTTTCCTTTTGATATATGTGGTGTTCTCTAGGCAGTTTTAAAGTCGACCTGATCTTGCGCAAAAATGTCGCACGTTTTTTAAAAAGTCGCACGTCTTTCTTTGGTTTACTGCATGAAAAGTCGCACGTTATATTAAACCTGACTGAAAAGTCGCATGTAGCTCAGTTACGTCTGGTACCTGAAACATCATGGCACATCTCAGTCCATCTGACATGTCAGATCTTTTTGCCAAGTTTCTGGAGGAAAAGTTTGGGCAGCCACAAACCCAACAAAGTAGGAGAGAGCCTGAAGAGGAACTTCTCCCGTCTGGTAGTCAAACAATGGTTGTGGCGTCCACTTCTAAATCTGGAACTGAGTTTGAAGATATGGAAGATATCAATACGCCTGAATTTCATGGGCCAGATAAAGGTGATGAGAGAAGACGTAAAAAAAAGAATTTCACTGAAGAGGAGAAAAAAATCTTGGTGGAGAAGGTAATTTAAAATGTAGATTTTGAAAATGGTCTAAAAGTGTTTTTCTTTGGTGTAAACCCGTTTTTAAACTCCCTTGAAATAGTTTCCTTTTGGACCAATGTCTTAAATTGGGGGCAATGTATTATACCCACATTTTAGTCCTAGCAGGGTTTGTGATCCTAGTCGAGATCTCTTTTGGGCCCATAGCCACCGTTTTTTTGGCATTTGCTCAGTTATGTAATGGTCCAATTACATACCTCCCAACTTTTGAAAATTGCAAAGAGGGACAATGTGTGCGGTGCACATCATGGCAGTTTTTTTCATACTAGGCCACGCCTCTAACTCTGCCCAAATCATAATTACTGGAGCCCCTGCGGCTTTTTTTTTTTTTGGCACTTCAATGGCCATTTAAATATTAGCTCATAAATCATCAGATTATAGAAAATTTAAGGTCCAAATTGCACCAAATAATGAAGTTCTGGTCTAATATACAGGTAGAAACCATACAGATAGTTTAGTAAGGAGCCATTTAGTAAATTTATTAATGCACATTTATGCATTAGATCTTCAGGTCAAAAAGAGGGACATTTAAGGATCAAAGAGGGACAGAGGGACTTGGGTCAAAAAGAGGGACTGTCCCTCCAAAAGAGGGACACTTGGGAGGTATGAATTATATAACCCACTTGGTTTTTACATTATTGAAAGTTGTATGTACCTGTTTTTACCTTGGTCCTTTTTTTAAATCAGTATCCTTTAGTTAATGGTGTTTTTGCCCATGCAAATTTGAGAATTATCATATCGCTTTTGAAGAATTGAGTTTGTAATGTTAACCTAGTTTTATTTTTTTTTTTGTTTCTCTTTTCTTGTGGCCACAGGTCGTCTCAAGCTATGAAGCTTTATTTGGGAAAAATGCAGATCGGATTCCATTGGCTCATAAAAATAAAATCTGGGGGAATATCGCCACTCAAATAAACAGTTTGGGAGTGGACCGAAGATCAATTTCGGAGCTTAAGAAAAAGTGGCATGATTGTAGGAGATTATGCAAAGTGAAATTAGCTAAAATCCATCAAATGGTGAAGCAAACTGGAGGTGGTCCCTGTACTACTTCTCCTTTGTCTGAAATAGAAGAACTTATTGCTAGCACTTATCGAAAAGAGCAGATCTCTGGTATAGGAAACATGGATACCATGGAACTTGAGTTTCATGATGGTAAGTTTGGTTCAAAATTGTTTAAATACCTTTTCTTTAGTAGGCAGTTTTCAGCAAAATGGGGTCTGGCTAATTTGTACATTCCACCTCTTGTCCCTGAACATATTTACATTCAGGACATTTTAAGTGTCGGTGTTTGGTAAGAAAGTAGTGATCTCTGTCTGTACCCTGTATCTCTGGCCTTCACCTATATGTTTGGTTCCTGGCCTACACCGCACTTTCACTGTACACCTGTTACTCTGGTGTGATTGGTTTTATTAGTTGTCCTTGTTTGTTGTTAAGTTTTTTTAAATTTGCTTTATTTAGATGGTCAAGTCCAGGATGATTGTGCTGAGGATTCGGAACTATGCCCAGCGTTATCACCCTCCAATGCTGAAATTGACGATTCGGGTAATGTCCAGGAGGCACCAAATGTACCCGAGACCAATGTGGATATGGACTCCAGAAATGTTTTGCAGTCTTACATGACGGCCACCCAGAAATTTTATAATGATCTCATAGAGACTCAACGAGACATAGCTTTGTCGCTGCGAAACATAAGATCTGATTTCAAGGATGCTTTTCAAGGGATCTACACAGAGGTATGCATGAATGTCAAACCACCTCTGCTCCCAATCGATGCGGTCTCCTGAAAATCCAATTCCAGAATGTTCCAGTCCTTCCAATTCAAGTGTGTCAGATGTGGCCCTGCTTTTGGACGAGCCTCTAAACTTAAGTGTTTCTGTGGAGTCCATTGTCCAGAGAAAGCATACCTTCAAATCCTCCTAAACCTGATTTCCAGCTGTCTGTTGGGCCTACCAAAGTTGGGAAAGATAGAGTTGGGGGTTCAAAAAGGAATATTAGTCCCCAAGCTACCTCTGGCAGTGCTCATTTTCTGATGCACATTAAATCGGAATTAAGTAAGTCTCCCGAGTGTGTGGGCAAGAAACGGTTTAAAAAAAAATAGGGTTTGTCATTCACAATGACCCTGTTGTTTGTGTTAAGTTTTTTCCAATAAACATGTTTTGTATAATGCGCATACTTTGGCAAGTTCACTATCTGCCTTTATAGAGGAGTGTGAAACACACATCACACATTGTGGGCTCAATATGACAAAATTCAGACCATTTAGTTTGGCCCGTTATCACAGTCTGGACACTTTGGATTGTCAATGTAAATTGTCTTTATCAACTTTGCGTGTCTGTGTCCCGTTTATAAATTTTTGAATGAAAGGGCTTCTTAAAAAACCACATTTGAGACTAATTTCGTAATTGAAATTTAATCAAATAGGGGCTCGTAGTTTATTTGCATTTGCCTTCTTTGAAAAGTGAAAGGGGTTCTCCAAGTTATAGATATTGATGACCTATCCTCAGGATAGGTCATCAATATCTATAAGTGGGCAAACTCCTTTAACATAACATTTTTGTCAAAGTAATTAAGTGCAAGCAATCATTAATTCCGAAATACATCTGAGAGGAGAGCTCCTTTGTGTTCTCCTTCTTGCTGTTTTCACTGGCCATGGTTTGCCGGTGCAATTACCCCAAAAAAGACTGAGTGATGTCATTTCGAACAGCATACCCATCATCATTTCGATTGGGTAATTGGAGTCCTTGAATAGAAATCTCTTCCCTCAGATTTTCGGCAATATTTATGGGTAATTTGAACTTGTTGGCAATGTTGTGCAAGAGGCAAAACACAATCCAGCTACCACTTTTGGGACCGGCTACATGGCAAGAGTTGTTGCATGACGCTTGTGGCAGCCAGGATCCCAGAGTTGCGAGGATCCTGCGAAAAGCATGGGATTTTGGGGCTGTTTCTAGGAACCCGGAATGATTTGGGTTCAATCACATCCTTTTTTTTTATAAGGATCCGCGCTACCCTGGGCTCGGGGCTGCCACGGGCGTCATGTAACAACTGTCGCCGTTTAGCCCTAGCCTTAGGCCTCTTTCACACAGCCAGTATTAGCTCTGTATTTGTAAACTGTCTATGTTAGCCGATGACCCGCTGACAGTGGCCAAATCCAGAGGAGTAATATATCTTTCCATGATACTTATTCTCTGTCGTTTCCACTCTTGCTTGGGGCTCTCAATTTACTGTGGGAATTTACTCTCCAAATAATAATTTTTGGAAAGAGGCCTTATTCACCACGTTACCCTTAGATATGTCGTGTTACCTCTTGCTATGTTGACCTACATGTTTTAGTGCCTATCCGGTTGTGTTCTCTTTTTTTCCCCCTTTCTAGCTTTATATATTTAGCTACACACACTAATATCTAAATATATCTAATTATCTATTGAGTGATATATATATATATATATATATATATATACATATGTATATCTATATATAATATATATATATATATATATATATATATATATATATATATGTATATCTATATATGTATATATCTATATGTTTCTATACATGATGCTGCTTGGAAACCACACTCCAAACAGTTTACTGCAGGCAGGTTGTTTGCTGTAATTGGCTTATGTAGTTGCCGGGTGTGAAAAGTCGCACGGTCTCGTGTCATGTCTGCGACTTTTTTTAAATTGCGTGCGACTTTATAAACAGCGTGCGACTTTTTAAACAAGCAAACGCCCACTAACCAATCAGAAAGCAGGATGTTGGTTAGTCACCACACAGTCACAGGGATGACGCAGCGCAGGCAGAGCCTAGAGGAGAAGCTGGACAAAGTGGATTGCAGGTAAGATTCCCTTCTGACTTTGGACCAAATTAAATTCCCCAACAGTTAAAAAGCCCCAAAACATGCAGGGCACATAAAAAATGCATCCCTGCAGTGGTTGGGTAAGGATGCAGAACTCCAAAATGTAAACCCCACAATACTAAAGAGTTTGGGATTATTGCACCTTAGTTTTTGCCCCCCAAAGGAAAATTCCCATTTATTACTCCCAATATTAAACTTGGGCGCTAAATTAAACGTCCATGCCGCATGGTCAATTATGGTTAAAAAGTCCAAAGAAAGCACACATTTGGACAACAGGAGTGCACAGCAACACTGTTTGCTCTGAAAAGGATCATTCTCAGTGTAATGCAGTAACCCATACCACATCACACAAGTGCATCATGAGTATCACTGAACAGTAGTGGCCTTTGCCAAAACATGCTGCCAAAGGAGCCGAGGACAACTTGCACTCCAAAAGAGCCAAGAAGTGCAAATGTGAGTATCCTTTTCCCGTCCCACACCGTGCCCCAGGCTCTGGTGAATGGGCCCTGGCACGGGATTGGTACAACGTCAGGTCTGCAAATACTTGCATTTCCCGTGAAAAAAAGGACCAAAGGCATCAGTGCCTCTTATGGGTCAAATTACTCTGTCACATTACTGGGCCCTTTTTAGGCAACTGTTTAGGAAGCTTAGAAGCCCCTCAATTTTACAGAAAACTGAAACAAGTTTGCAATTTAAACAGTACCAATGCAATTCCTATCTTCAATTGATTTACGTGACCTTTCTCCTACTTACACTTATGACTTGCCTTGGCTTCGATTTTCCACCTAGAGTGACAAATGAAGATTTGGACAGCATTCAACATTTTAAGGCTGGGATTCCCCACAAAGAAATGACTTCCAAAAGTAAGTGTTTGGGTTTGGATAATGTTGCTAAAACGACCGCATTCTCGTCACAGCCATTCTAAAGCCCTTTTTTTAATAGGTAAACACAAGAAGAAAAGAGCCCAACCTTTCACACGGGAGGAGCTAATAAGTATGGTGAAGTTCATGGATGAGCAAGGTTATGAGGAAGCCTGTCGTGGAGAGGTTCATGAGAAAAAGTGTCGCATCCTTCTGGAGCTGTCCAGTAAGCTGTATAATGAGTATGGGACGAAACATACAAGGCGACAAATCTTGAAGCGATATTCAGACATGAAAGTCCGACAGAGACGAATGTTGGCATCCATCCGGAAAACCATTGCTCTGGGTAAGTTCAAATAATCCAAGAGTGTAGAATAACTCCATCTGTTATACTTTGTAATGATTTTCACCATTGTATGATTATATAGGTGGAAATTCGGGCAGAAAGATCCACACATCTCGCAAAAAGAATAAGGATGGGACCCCTATTCCTGGCCCTGCTGAAAGTCAGGTAATTTCTTGGGAGTACTTTAAAATAAAGGAGGCAGGAAGTTTGTTAAGGTGTCTGACAAATATGGTTAGGATAAACAAAGTTAGGGCTTGTTCACATATCAGTTATTTGATCAGTTATTTCCATCAGTTATTGTCAGGCAAAACCAGGTGCGGGTCAAAACACAGAACAGGTGCAGATCCTTTCATTATACCTGTTCTCTGTTTAGTGTCCACTACTGGTTTTGGCCGCACAATCACTGATGTTCAAAAATGACCAATTAGCTGATGTGTCCACAAACAGCAACATTTGCAATCAAATACGTTTGCCCCAAACACCAAATAACCCTTTTTTCTCCCAACCACATTCAGGATCCGCCATATCAGCCGGACGACATTATAACACTGAATCTGGAACCAGTGGAGCCAGAGAAGGAGACTTCCGGTTCCAAGGATATTGATGTGCCCCACATCATTGCTTTATTTGAAGCGAAAATCGAAAAAGAGCATCAGAAGCTGGCTCTACAATTTCAGGAGCATTTTAAAATCGCAATGGATGCCATAGCTGATTTAAAGAAGAACATAGTTGAACTTCAGCAAAAAAGCATTTTATACAATGCCTAAGTTCGGTTTCGTCAGTTAGTTCAAAAATGTTTAGCCAGCCAAGTCCAACTGTTCACACCCCGAAAAAGGTGCAGCAGAACCATCTCAATGAAGAACAATCCTCTGGATAGATCCTCTGCTTCTCTTTTGCAGCCAGCCCACACCGGGTTCCCCCACCCCCCTCGAGCATGTTTTTTCACAGTCGCACCATGGCCTCCCATATGTGGAATGCAAAACCAATGACAGCCACACAACTGTCACATCCCTGCAAACAGCGCACACTGCAGACGTAGTGGGAGATTTATTACAACTGCTGAAATGGAGAAATGGCATAGTTGCCCATAGCAAGTAGTCAGATTGACCATTTTATTTACCCAAATTTTAGGGATAAATGAAAGCAGGAATCTGATTGGTATCCTGGGGCAACTAAGACAGTTCTCCATACCACCAGATGTGAAAAATCTCTCACCACGGTAATGTCTTCAAGGCAGCGTGCAACTGTGAGAAGGCCATGGTGCCCAAGCAGCTCAGCTGCCTTCTCAATGTGCTGACCTTCTGGGGGGCACAAATGTAGTTCTAATTGCAAAAACAGGCAGTGGATCTAGCCAGAGGATCTAACATTGCTTCCACCAAACTGCTGAACACCATCATTCGTTTTGCCCACTCCTGCAAACACTTGTAGGGTCTGTCCCTTTCAACCTTTTCCTCCATTGGCAAAGTCCTTTTTTTTTAAAAAAGGTTCGGCAACAGAAATGACCAAATATCTTGAAATTTCACTAAAGTTTTAGGGGAAATCAATAAAAACAGACATAACAACTCCAAACATAAAGACATCAATGGCGGTGATCCGGCGGCAAACGGACACTACAGATACACGCTGGATGGACAGAGTGGCAGTGTATATCATTCAAAAATCAAGTTCTGCTACTCCATCAAATACCACATATAGTAATGTTCGAAAACTACCTAGTACATTACTATATGTGGTATTTGTTAGATTAAGAGTACTCGTTTTCAGAATGATATACACTGCCACTCTGTCCATCCAGCGTGTATCTGTAGTGTCCGTTTGCCGCCGGATCACCGCCATTGATGTCTTTATGTTTGGAGTTGTTATGTCTGTTTTTACTGATATCATCAAAAACTTTACTGTATTTTCACAATATTTTTACACATGTGGTCCCTATTGATGTGAGGGCCCTATATGGTGTGTTCCAGTGTAGGTGTACATTGGGCCCAGTGGTGTGTTAGGATATTTTAAAAAGATGAGCCAGACACATGGGCCACACTTACAACTAGCCAACTGAGCACGAACAATAAACACACCAGGCAAAGGAGGCCCAGAATGCAGGGTGGCCAAAATGAGATAAGTGTTAGCATTTGGACCTGGCCTACAAATGTTTGTGTATGAAAGTTAAAGAAGGTGCAAAGTGTACTTTGGATATGTAAACTGAAAAATGTTCAAAGTGTCATGTTCCAAAAACCCCAAAATTTAAGGCGCAGATTCATATGTAAATTTGGAGATGACTTTGGTTATACTTAACGAAAGCTTTACACGTCATGTGTATAATAAAGCAGTTTATTTTGCAAGCAGCAACCAAGTGTAATTAATTCCTTCCAAAGTCCAAAACAAATGTTTACACGTAAGTTACCAAATAAAAAACAGGTGACCCATAACCAAACTTTACACGAAACACATTTTAACACAAGAAAAGAGACAAGAGACACCAAAAAAACATCCACAGTGGTGAGGGCAGCCAATACGAGGCAGGAATGTGGATAAGCCACGATACTATCATGGTGCACAATAAGGGACAGTCAACCAAGGACACATCCACCATTGCCAGCACCATCAGAAAACAGAGGAATGCCTCATTCACACATCAGTGTTCAGTAAGTGATTTCAAGCAGTGAATTTGACCCAAAACCAGGTGCGGCTCCAAACACAGCACAGGCACAGATCTTGCCCTGAGACCTTATGCCAGTGCAGGGTCCTATCCAGGTTTGCGCACACAATCACTGATGGAAATCACTGACCTAACACTGACTGTGTGAATGAGGCATAAGTCTGAATTCCAATGAGCAGCAGCCCTGATCCGGCTGGTGAAGGGTGCAAGGGGGATACAGTCTGTAGCAGGTACATGAGTGGGGACCAAACACTGCTCCAGCCTCTCACATATAACGCAACAGACATACAAACACACATATAGACAGACAAACAAACACATATGTACTTACATACTTGTTGCAGTCCAGTCTACAAGATAAGATCAGAGGTGGACAGCTATGACGCTTCCACACAGCGTCCTCTGCTGGGTGATGAAATAAATCTTCAGAGCAGGGTGACTCCTGTCTGCACTGCAAGCCAGGGCTGCAACGAGTATGTAAGTATGTATGTGTGTGTGTGTGTGTTTGTGTGAATATGTAGTTGTAGGTGAATATGTCAGTGTATGTTTAAGTGTGTGTGTGTAAGTATGTATACAGATCCAGATCTGAGCTCCAAAGAAAGGCAATGGACATTGATTGGGGAATAATGGTGTGTCACACCAAACGGATCAGTCCACAATAACTTGCATGGGGATCCATCTTGGTTTGAATGGCGGGACAGGAGAGAAATTTGCAGTATGTTGCGGTTTTCGCTCTGGTCTGGAGACAGAACAGGATGCTTTATGCCCCATTCACATTTTATTGATCAGTCACCAATTTCAATCAGTGGTTTGGATCCCAAACCAGGTGTGGCACAAAGCACAATACACGCGCAGATCTTTCCGACAAACCAAATTGTCTGTGGAGGCTCCAGTCCTGGTTTGTGATCACAATCACTGATGGAAAACAATGAGGTGTAAATGAGGCTTTACGGAGCATTCTGTGGGTTGAAGATCAGTTTTTCACCCTTGGACACAGAATGATGTAAACACAGTTGAAAACTGTTATTGAGCACCAATGACAGCACTCAATTCCAGTTTGTGTGAAAGCTCATGGAAAAAAGCCTAAGGCTCCATTCACACGTCCTGTTGTTCATTCCTGATTCGATCCAGTTTTTTCAAGGACCCATTTAAATGAATGGATCCAGATTAGGATCGAATCAGTAAAGAAAACCTGGACATGTGAATGAAGCCTAAGGCCTCTTTCAGACGGCCGTGTTTCACAGCCCATATCAGAACGTGAAACCCCGGCCTGTTCTCCCTCCGAGGACGGGAGCGCCAGGCGTCCTAGGTTGCTATGACACCGGGCGCTCCCTGAGGCCACTGCTGTACAGTGAAACACTTTACATGCTCGTGGACAGTGTTTCATTGTACAGCGGCGGCCCAAGTAAGTGCCCGGCATCATAGCAACCTAAGACGCCGGGCGCTCCCGTCCTCAGAGGGAGAACAGGCTGGGGTTTCACACTTCCAATACAGGCCGGGAAACACGGCCGTCTGACAGAGGCAGAATAGGGATGAAGATGCCAAAGCAACCCTAAAAATGGTGGCTGCAAAATTCCCAAAATTGAGTATCATCTCAGCCCGGATTATTTGAGCAGCTGTCTTCCAATGTACATGTCTGGTTTTAATCTTTGGACAAATCCACATTGTAAAGTTTGGCCATAATCTGGGTAACATAATATAAATGTTACCATGAAATGTATTTGGGATTGTGAACTGGAAAATTACGCCACCTTTTGGGAGACAACCAAATACCACACAAAAAGGTTGGCTACAAATATACATTCCAATACGCAAAGAGCACACCACACAAACATTACCCAAATCATTATTTTTTAGTGGAAACCACAATTTTCATGAAAGCCTTTTTTAAAATGCTTTTAAGCAATTTTAATATTAACTTTCCACTACTTTCCAAACAAAATACAAATGCAAACAGGTATATATATATCTTTATTAGATTATATATATATATATATATATATATATATATATATATATCAATTAAATAACATATCTATCTCTCCCAATCAAATTTTTAAAAATGCATGAAAAGCCTGACCGAAATCTAGAGCCAGTCCACCAAAGCATGCCTCTGACTGGAGTAAGGTTGCGACTTTTTTGCGCCTTTTTTTGGAAAGTCGCAATAGTAAATCTGACTAGCGTGTCATTTACATAGTCAGGAACGCCTATAATCACGCCTTCAACCTAGAAATGGCGTGCCCCGCGTACCAACCAAAAAGTCGCAGAAAAATGCGCAAAAAAGTCGCAAAAGCCCAGTTTTGCGACTTTTTGACGACAGAAAACTGGAGTGAAGGGGTGATAAATCAGGGCCTTTGTGCTAAGATGTTGTTGTGCTGCTGCTCCGTCACAGTGTGCCGGGACAGCGGCCCTTTAAGAGGCGGTGACGCAGTTGCGTCATCAGGAAGCGGCCAGAGGAAGCACGTGTGTGCGGTGCACTGAATGGCGTCTGCCCTGCAACCTGTTTTTATGTAAGTGTTTAATAAAACTTTAAGAAGCAAGAAGACTCTGGTGAGTGCCGCATCAATTCTCTTTCTACACATGCTTTTTGCAAGTTCTTTGCTATTTACTTTTTGCTGAGCACCACAGAGGAAGCTGACTCCAGTTTTATGAGGGAACCCATGTTAACATGGACATTAGCCTTTTTGTGTAGTGCCATCCCCCCACAACCTTTCTGCTGACTATTTGTGTTTTAAAATAGGGCAGTATGCCTAGCAAAATGACAGAAACCATGATAGAAACTGAGCAACCCCAGGGAAGAGAACCATATCAGGGACAAGGATAAAAGCAAATGGGAGACTTGCTGATATATTACAAAATTCACAAACCTTCTAAAGTTTGCAGGGCTGCAAGGTTGCAAAAGTCACAGCAGGTGGTACAGACTGTCACGAGATCAATTAGTGGAACCTGTTGGTACAAGCGATAGTGATAAATGAGCACTTAAAATATTGGATGAAGAAGCTTCAAAACTTTAACCTTGCCAAGGCACCCATTTGTTCCAAATCTGGCTGTGCAATTAGGATTTTCTGCTAGGTCTTTTATATCATCAGCATATAGGAAGAGCTAGAGATTGCAACCAGCACTGAACCAACATCGTTCTACTGACATGAAGCTTCTTAAATCTTTTTTTTTAGGTTTTCATAGTATACACTATATAATGCATATAACAGTATAGACTTACAATGTTTATAGTGCTTTATTGGAATACTATTTAAAGGTTACAGAGTAAAAGGAAGCGATGTAGAGAATAGGAGATTTAACTAATCTGGGATTAAAGAAATCAGTTCACAATTGATGCACTCCTCTTATTAAACCTGTCAACAGCCCTGCTGTATATAGTATGCATCCATTCCTTTCCAAATCTGTTGCTTGCGCTAAAAGATACGGCTGCTATTACAGGACTAGTTATTTCCTCTTTGGCGCCTTTTAAAATGATCTGAAGGCGAAACAGGATGAGATTGATCCTATTTGAAGAACATGTGGGTATTCCATCAGAGAACAATGCTATCTCAGCCTTCTCCTGTAGAAGGGAGCATCTCTTAATTAAAGAGACTAATGGAGAAGAGACTGGGAACTGTGTAGGTTGATAAAAGGATATTAAGGCTACTCCAGAGAAATACGCTATACTGTAAAGGGCTATATACTAGACAACATTATAGTTTTACAGATATTTACAGAAAAGTGCTGTCATTTATTAAATGTAGCTAAATTTAAATAATGGGGATATTATAGTTGGAGTTTAAGCTTTAATTGACATACTCACAGTATTACACTGAAAAACACAGCCCTACTAAAGCTGTGCATGCACGTTTTACAGAAACATTAGATACGTGTGTGCCAGGATTTTCTGCTGTACAATTTATATTGGCTTTTACTGACAGCTTTTAGTCAGTGGACCAAGGGAGGCAGTCAAAATACCGCCAACATCCTAGTCTGCTAAGGAGTCCATAGGTCAACAATTATGAATTCAGCGTATTCCACAGATCTGAACATTTCTTATCAGAATTATCTAATGGCAAAATCAAACATTTCTGATTATTTTATTCTGAAGTTCCCAGGTAATGATCTGCTGATAGTGATGGGGGGGGGGGGGTTCCTACTGTGCATCAACTAAAACAGGAATAAGCACACTACTAATAAAAGCCTCTCTGGTGCATAATAATAATAATAATAATAACAATTAGTGTTAATCAATAGAGATGAGCGAGTAGTGAAATATTCGAAAGTTCGAAATTCGATTCGAATAGACCGCGAAATTCGACTATTCGACCGACTATCGAATCCCATTATAGTCTATGGGAAAAAAATGCTCGCCACTTGGAAATCTCAATTCGACCACTTGGAGGTCACCAAGTCCACCCTGAATCCTCAGAAAAGGATGCCAACACTGCTGGAATGCAACTGGGACAGCAGGGGAAGCATGTCTGGGTGCATATAACGCGCCCAAGTCGCACTATTACGCCACTATCACAGCCTCTCAACAATACACTCCAAACACAATATAACCTCTCTGTAAAGTGAGACCATACAAGGAAACCTTCTTTCCTCTACATTGCCAGGGACCCCAAGCCAAACTAGACAAAAAAGAAGATGAAATTCTGCACCCCTTAAAATCACGTTGCCTATGACAACCACAGATGGCATAGGCAAAGGGGAAAGCAAATAGACCCCACCCCTAATTGTCATTGTGTGTGTGTGTGTGAGATGTGGTCAGACATGTCTTCTTTAAAATGTAAAAACAACTCAAACACATGCAGAAGCCTTAAAACGCCCAAATTGTTGGCGCTTGAGATGTCAGTGACCCGACCTGGCCCAGTGTCATGTCTAGCAGGTAAAGCAGTGGGGATGTTGAGGGATGCGTAGGACCGCAAAAGGCAGGAAGAGGCCGTGGGCTGGCCAGAGGCTCATGGAAAATTTTGTGGAGGCCCAAGAGGTGAGACCTGTTAAAAATTTTGTTTAGGCCCAAGAGGTGAGACCTTGATAAAATTTTGTGGAGGCCCAAGAGGTGAGACCTTGATAAAATTTTGTGGAGGCCCAAGAGGTGAGACCTTGATAAAATTTTGTGGAGGCCCAAGAGGTGAGACCTGTTAAAAATTTTGTGGAGGCCCAAGAGGTGAGACCTTGATAAAATTATGTGGAGGCCCAAGAGGTGAGACCTGTTAAAAATTTTCTGGAGGCCCAAGAGGTGAGACCTGTTAAAAATTTTGTGGAGGCCCAAGAGGTGAGACCTTGATAAAATTTTGTGGAGGCCCAAGAGGTGAGACCTTGATAAAATTTTGTGGAGGTCCAAGAGGTGAGACCTCTTAAACATTTTGTGGAGGCCCAAGAGGTGAGACCTCTTAAACATTTTGTGGAGGCCAAGAGGTGAGACCTCTTAAACATTTTGTGGAGGCCCAAGAGGTGAGACCTCTTAAACATTTTGTGGAGGCCCAAGAGGTGAGACCTCTTAACATTTTGTGGAGGCCCAAGAGGTGAGACCTTGATAAAATTTTGTGGAGGCCCAAGAGGTGAGACCTTGATAAAATTTATGTGGAGGCCCAAGAGGTGAGACCTCTTAAACATTTTGTGGAGGCCCAAGAGGTGAGACTGTTAAACATTTTGTGGAGGCCCAAGAGGTGAGACCTCTTAAACATTTTGTGGAGGCCCAAGAGGTGAGACCTCTTAAAAATTATGTGGAGGCCCAAGAGGTGACATCTCTTAAACATTTTTGGAGACCCAAGAGGTGAGACCTCTTAAACATTTGTGGAGGCCCAAGAGGTGAGACGTGTTAAAAATTATGTGGAGGCCAAGAGGTGAGACGTGTTAAAAATTATGTGGAGGCCCAAGAGGTGAGACGTGTTAAAATTATGTGGAGGCCCAAGAGGTGAGACCTGTTAAAAATTATGTGGAGGCCCAAGAGGTGAGACCTGTTAAAAAATTATGTGGAGGCCCAAGAGGTGAGACGTGTTAAAAAATTATGTGGAGGCCCAAGAGGTGAGACGTGTTAAAAATTATGTGGAGGCCCAAGAGGTGAGACGTGTTAAAATTATGTGGAGGCCCAAGAGGTGAGACCTGTTAAACATTTAGTGGAGGCCCAAGAGGTGAGACCTCTTAAAAATTTTGTGGAGGCCCAAGAGGTGACACCTCTTAAACATTTTGTGGAGGCCCAAGAGGTGAGACCTGTTAAACATTTTGTGGAGGCCCAAGAGGTGAGACCTTGATAAAATTTTGTGGAGGCCCAAGAGGTGAGACCTTGATAAAATTATGTGGAGGCCCAAGAGGTGAGACCTCTTAAACATTTTGTGGAGGCCCAAGAGGTGAGACCTCTTAAACATTTTGTGCAGGCCCAAGAGGTGAGACCTCTTAAAAATTATGTGGAGGCCCAAGAGGTGAGACCTCTTAAACATTTTGTGCAGGCCCAAGAGGTGAGACCTGTTAAACATTATGTGGAGGCCCAAGAGGTGAGACGTGTTAAAAATTATGTGGAGGCCCAAGAGGTGAGACGTGTTTAAAAATTATGTGGAGGCCCAAGAGGTGAGACGTGTTAAAAATTATGTGGAGGCCCAAGAGGTGAGACCTGTTAAACATTTAGTGGAGGCCCAAGAGGTGAGAACTCTTAAAAATTTTGTGGAGGCCCAAGAGGTGACACCTCTTAAACAGTTTGTGGAGGCCCAAGAGGTGAGACCTGTTAAACATTTTGTGGAGGCCCAAGAGGTGAGACCTATTAAACATTTTGTGGAGGCCCAAGAGGTGAGACCTCTTAAAAATTTTGTGGAGGCCCAAGAGGTGAGACCTCTTAAAAATTATGTGGAGGCCCAAGAGGTGACACCTCTTAAACATTTTGTGGAGGCCCAAGAGGTGAGCCATAAATATATAAATTTTTCTTATTTACGGAGCAATTCTACGGCGGTTAAGGAGGAGGAGGAGGAGGTGGAGGAGGAAATGGCACTTCATACAGATGGCACTTCACTTTTGGCTGCTTTCCACTGTTGGAGAAGCAAAGTCCGGGTCAATCCACTTGCTGTTCATTTTGATTAGCGTCAGCCTGTCGGCACTGTCGGTTGACAGGCGGCTGCGCTTATCGGTTATAATGCCCCCGGCTGCGCTGAACACCCTTTCTGATAGCACGCTGGCGGCAGGGCAGGCAAGCACCTCCAAGGCGTACAGGGACAGTTCCAGCCACGTGTCCAACTTGGAGACCCAGTAAGTGTAGGACGCCGAGGGATCGGGGAGGACAGGGTTACGGTCTGCCAGGTACTCCCGCAACATCCGCCGATACTTGTCCCTCCTGCTGATAGCGGGCCCCGCAGTGATGGAAGTTGCACGAGGGGGTGCCATGAACGTGTCCCACACCTTGGAGAGTGTTCCCCTGGTGGCTGTGGGCCTGATAGATGTTGTGGGACTCTGGGAGACCCTCTCCTCTCTGCCGTCAGCGATGGTGGGTGGGAAAATCTCCATCATGTTCTGCACGAGTTCCCTCTGGTATTCCAGCAATCGATTTGTCCTCTCCTCTACCGGAATAAAAGAGGAGACGTTATCTTTATACCGGGGGTCCAGGAGTGCGAAGACCCAGTACAGTTTGTTCTCCACTATCCGGACAACACGTGTGTCCCGGGAAAAGCAGCCCAGCATGAAGTCAGCCATGTGTGCCAGACTCTGAATAGGCATGACCTCACTGCCCCCACCAGAAGGATCACTTGCCATTTCCTCCTCTTCCTCTTCCGCCTCCTCTCCGCCCCATCCGCGCTGAACCAATGGGACGCACACAGCCTGACTGCTACCCTCGCCGCCAGCATCCTCCTCCTCTTCCACAGCCACCTCCACGTCGTCCTCCTCCTCCTCATCCTCCTGCAACTGCCACCGTGAAGCAGACAAAAGTGTGGTCTGACTGTGTAGCTCCGTTGCGTCTCCTCCTACCCCCGTCTCCTCTGCGTGCAATGCGTTCTCCCTTATTGCGATGAGGGATTCTTTAAAGGACGCATAGGAGCGGGATGGTTACGCTCACTATAGCGTCCTCGCTGCTGACCTTCTTGGTGGACTCCTCAAAGATACGCAGTACATCGCATATGTCTGCCATCCATGGCCACTCGTGGTTGGCAAACTGAGGGAGCTGAGTTGGAGGCACGCGTGGATTCATAATCTGGTACTCCATCAATGCTCTCTGCTGCTCACACACCCTGGCCAACATGGAATAGGTGGAATTCCAGCGAGTCGGCAGGTCGCACAACAGCCGATGTTCAGGCAAATGGAGGCGTTGCTGGAGTTTTTTTAAGCTAGCAGCAGCTACAGTTGACTTCCGAAAGTGAGCGCACAAGCGCCGCACTTTCACCAGTAGCTCTGCCAGGTTGGGGTAAGTCTTTAGAAATTTTTGGACTACCAGATTAAAAACGTGGGCCAGGCATGGTACGTGATTGAGTTCGGCAAGCTCCAGAGCCGCCACCAGGTTACGGCCGTTATCGCACACGACCATGCCTGGTCCTAGCTGCAGCGGCGACAGCCACATCTCCGTCTGCTGCAATATGGCGTCCCTCACCTCTGGGGCGCTGTGCTTCCTGTCGCCCAAGCTGATGAGCTTAAGCACCGCCTGCTGACGTCTCCCCGCGCCAGTGCTGCAACGCTTCCAGCTAGCGGCTGAGGGCGATGTTAAGGCAGAGGAGGAGGAGGAGGAGAGGAGGGGGGTTTATCAGAACCCGTGCTGGCAATCTTGGGCGGGGGTGGTAGGTAGGCCGTCTCTGTTTGCGACCCCGTCCCCGCTTCCACAACATTCACCCAGTGTGCCGTCAAAGAGATGTATCGTCCCTGGCCGCAAGCGCTTGTCCACGAGTCGGTGGTCAAGTGGACCTTTGCGCTGACTGCGTACCTCAGGGCCCGCCTGATGTTACGCGACACGTGCTGGTGCAGGGCGGGGACGGCACTCCGGGAAAAGTAGTGGCGGCTGGGGACGGAATAGCGAGGTGCGGCAGCCGCCATCAGGTCGCGGAAGGCCTGCGTCTCCACAAGCCTAAACGGCAACATCTCCAGGGCCAGCAGTTTGGAGATGTGGCAGTTTAAGGCTTGGGCTTGGGGGTGACTCGAGGCGTACTTCCGCCTGCGGTCGAACGCCTGCGAGATGGACAGTTGTTGGGACGAGGAGTGTGAAGGTGCAGGCGAAGAGGCGGGGGAAGGGGAGGCTGAAGGAGAAGGCCCCAAAGTAGCAGAGGCAGAGGCAGATGTGGAGGTGTCCTGGCTGGAGGTCTGGACCGCAGTGGCAGCACACAACACAGGGGAAGAGGCAGTGGCAGCAAGACCGGGCGCAGGTTGTATTGCGTTTGCTCTCTCCCACTCAGCCCAGTGCTTGACTTCCAAGTGACGCCGCATGCCTGAGGTGGTCAGATTGCTCTTCTCAGAGCCCCTACTCAGTTTTGAGTGGCAGAGTGTGCAAACCGCGCTCAGTTTGTCATCCGCACAAACATTAAAAAATCTCCACACCACAGAAGTACGAGGCCTCGATGGGGGAGCTTCGCGCGACTGCCCGCTGCCGGGAACAGCTTCGGCCCTGCTGGCTGTGGCCTCACTTCTCTGTCTGGACTGTCCTCTGCCTGTGGACATCCCTCTGCCTGTGGACATCCCTCTGCCTCTGGACATCCCTCTGCCTCTTGCTGCCTTTTTCGGTGCTGCGCAGACCACCACCTCTCCACTACTTTCCTCGCTGGACATCACCCCTGGCCAAGTGGGGTCGGTCATTTCGTCATCCACCACCTCCTCTTCCACTTCCTCACTCTGCTCCTCCTGCTGCCCACTGGACATTCCAACAGCCTCCCTTGATGGCAACTGCGTCTCATCATCATCATCGCTCATGATAACAGATGCTGGCTCAGGGTCCACATCAGCAGGAGATGGCGAAAACTCAAGTGTTTGGGCATCACTACAAACAAATTCCTCTGCTAGCTCCTGGGATTCTTCCGGCACATCTGAAAAAGGACCCGAAAAGAGCTCCTGGGAGGGGTCAATGGTGGGATGACTCTGTTGGCCAGGTGTGGAGGAAGGAGGGTCAGAGTGAGACTGTGTGGATGACTGGCTGGTGGACAACTGTGTGGAAGCGCTATCGGCTATCCATTGCACCACCTGTTCAACCTGCTCAGGCCTCAACAGCGGTGTAACCCGCCCCCTGCTTAACTGTCCCATAAAGGCAGGGATTCTGGATGAGCGGGATCCTGGCTGACCCTCACCAGCACGCATTGTATCCCCACTGGCTTCAACAAGGCCCCCAACAGCATTTCCGCGCCCCCGTCCTCGTCCACGTCCTATTCCGCTAGCCCCCCGCCGCATTTTATTTTTTTTTGGTTACAATATTTTGCCTTCACAGCCGTGAAATTACTTTGCAAGAGAACGCACAGTACAGTTGCCAATTGAAAGGCCTATATATTGTATATTTCAAGGTACACAGCCGTGTACTAAGTGATCAGACCGTGGTGTATGAACACCAGGTTTGAGAAATTACTTTGCAAGAGAACGCACAGTACAGTTGGCAATTATAAGGCCTATATATTGTATATTTCAAGGTACACAGCCGTGTACTAAGTGATCAGACGGTGTGTATGAACACCAGGTATGAGAAATTACTTTGCAAGAGAACGCACAGTACAGTTGGCAATTGTAAGGCCTATATATTGTATATTTCAAGGTACACAGACGTGTACTAAGTGATCAGACGGTGTGTATGAACACCAGGTATGAGAAATTACTTTGCAAGAGAACGCACAGTACAGTTGGCAATTGTAAGGCCTATATATTGTATATTTCAAGGTACACAGCCGTGTACTAAGTGATCAGACGGTGTGTATGAACACCAGGTTTGAGAAATTATTTTTCAAGAGAACGCACAGTACAGTTGCCAATTGAAAGGCCTATATATTGTATATTTCAAGGTACACAGCCGTGTACTAAGTGATCAGACGGTGTGTATGAACACCAGGTTTGAGAAATTACTTTGCAAGAGAACGCACAGTACAGTTGCCAATTGTAAGGCCTATATATTGTATATTTCAAGGTACACAGCCGTGTACTAAGTGATCAGACGGTGTGTATGAACACCAGGTATGAGAAATTACTTTGCAAGAGAACACACAGTACAGTTGGCAATTGTAAGGCCTATATATTGTATATTTCAAGGTACACAGCCGTGTACTAAGTGATCAGACGGTGTGTATGAACACCAGGTATGAGAAATTACTTTGCAAGAGAACGCACAGTACAGTTGGCAATTGTAAGGCCTATATATTGTATATTTCAAGGTACACAGCCGTGTACTAAGTGATCAGACGGTGTGTATGAACACCAGGTTTGAGAAATTACTTTGCAAGAGAACGCACAGTACAGTTGCCAATTGAAAGGCCTATATATTGTATATTTCAAGGTACACAGCCGTGTACTAAGTGATCAGACGGTGTGTATGAACACCAGGTTTGAGAAATTACTTTGCAAGAGAACGCACAGTACAGTTGGCAATTGTAAGGCCTATATATTGTATATTTCAAGGTACACAGCCGTGTACTAAGTGATCAGACGGTGTGTATGAACACCAGGTATGAGAAATTACTTTGCAAGAGAACGCACAGTACAGTTGCCAATTGAAAGGCCTATATATTGTATATTTCAAGGTACACAGCAGTAGTGCCAAATATAGTTTGGTATGTAGCAGAGCACCTAATACACCACTAATGCCTCTCTCTGTCCCTACTCCAGCAGCTATCCCTGAATACGGCAGCCGTTCTCTGTAGTGTATCTTGTAGTAAAGCTATCACTGTACTCCACTATAGTAGCCCTGATAAGGGCTTTTAATCACGCTCCTGCCTGTCCAACAGCTAAAACCTGTCTCTCCCTTCTCCAGCCTCTGTCCCTGACTAAGTTCACGCAGCATATGCGAACGAGCAGGAAGAGCTGAGTTTTTAATATTCGAGGTCATATGGTTTTTCCAGCCAATGCATGTAGACGCCGTTTTCGCGATGCCAGCGTGCTCAGCGTGCCTGTCATACCCCCCCTGCATGGTGATTGGTGGAAAAAGAGCGCCAGGGAAGGTGGGAGGGGAAACGAATTTTAAGTGCGCCATCGCCGTTATACTCGAAAGAAATCGAGCACGCCGAATATCGTAGTATTCGATCGAATACCAGCTCGATCGAACACTACTCGCTCATCTCTATTAATCAAATCAAAGTTAACGAAGTGGAATTCAATCTGAATTTCAGGAAAAATTTGATTCAACACAAATACAAATTTCTTGGTGATTCATAGTATTGAATCATTTTTTTCTAAAATGGCTGCTGCAAATGTTACAAAGTAAAAGTAAGAAGCCTGGGAAGGAGGGATCACCCATAATGCAGTGCAGCCAGCCAATCACCAGATAGCCAGCCTCTGTGTTATCACAGCCCTATAAAAAGCCTCATCCTGTCCAGTCTCCTCCATTTTACTGTGAACTTAGAGCAGTTAGACATGTTATAGGCGCTAGGGACAGTGATTAGGCACAGAGATAGTGTAGGGAGATAATAGGGAGGCATTATCCACACTGTAGAGAGAGTGTAGGGGCCGATTGAACAGTGTAAATCTCGGCTAATAGGAGCTATTCTATTACACCTTGCTGCACTAATTGGGATTAAAAATTGTTCTAATACTGCTGTTTTAGGTTGTTCACATTCTTTAATACATAAGTAATTCCATTAATCCTTGATTGTGTAATTGGGGTGAAATTGCATTCTATTCATACTGCTATTTTACATTTACAGTTACTGTTACAGTACAACATGTCCGACAGATAGGTTCCAGGGCCTTCCAAGGGAACGGGCAGTGGCAAAAATGTTTCTGGAGCTGGCAGAAGTAGCAGCAGAAGAAGGGGTGGTGGTGGTGGTAGCAGCAGTCGCGGCAACAGGTCTGAGCTGCCAATGTTATCCAAGGGCTCATGCACACGAACATGTTTTTTTTTCTTTGTCCGTTCTGATATTTTTGCAGCCTGTATGGGAACCATTCACTTCAATGGCTCCACAAATGTATTCCATTTCCATATGCCCACATGGCAGTTCCGCAAAAAAGATGACGCACAGTAACTGTTTCACTACCACAGCAAACTAGCTTTGCATGTTTCTGTAATGCATATTGATGTAGACCAAGATACATGCTCCCTGCAGCGGGAAAAATTGATGGATCGTCCGAATCTAATTTTTGAAAACTTTGCTCATCTCTAAAAATAATAATAATAAAAATAATAATAATGCTGATGTACTTCTCCAATATCCAGGGAACCGGAGAGATGACTTCCCACTATGAGGTGATGTAAATAAATAATACATTTAAAAAGAAGTTGTACAAATACTAATATACAGTTTTGTTTAAAGAATGGTATTATGTTATGCTCTCAGAAAGTTGAAGTTAACTATGAGCAAACAGAGAGATAAAGCAATAGAGAGATTGATTTTCTAGGCATATAAAGCACTTTCCAATTACCGTAGGTAGAATTGATTCGGAAATAAATCAAATTTTTTTGCCAATTTGGCTAAATTGAACTGAAAAGTTAAATAATTTGCTTGTCTCTAGTTGAAATACATTTTCCAGCTCACAGCAAAAATATCCAGGAAACCACAGTTCCAAACCAGTCTTAAATTCTTATATTGTTCCAGAAGGGTCAGTGCAATCACTATTTATGTTGGTGATATCTTTGATACTACTTGATCAAATTATCTAGCAAAAAATGTGAAAAAGAGTGAAAATTGATTTGAGTGTCATATCAGTGACCTGCCAGTCCCCTTCTTTGGTGTCTTATTACATTCATGTAAGACAATGGAAATAGTGGTAAGTGTTAAAGCACATGAGTCTGTGTTATCATATACAGTTGCAAGTAAAGCTCTGAACCATTTGGAATTGCCTGGATTTCTACATTGATTACTAACAAAATATGATATAATAGTGCAATCTTTATAGTGCAAGGCCTTTACAGCCGCAGCCTTCAGGTCTTGCTTGTTTGTGGGTCTTTCCGTCTTAAGTCTGGATTTGAGCAAGTGAAATGCATGCTCAATTGGGTTAAGATCTGGTGATTGACTTGGCCATTGCAGAATGTTCCACTTTTTTGCACTCATGAACTCCTGGGTAGCTTTGACTGTATGCTTGGGGTCATTGTCCATCTGTACTATGAAGCGCCGTCCGATCAACTTGGCAGCATTTGGCTGAATCTGGGCTGAAAGTATATCCCGGTACACTTCAGAATTCATCCGGCTACTCTTGTCTGCTGTTATGTCATCAATAGAGATGAGCGAGTAGTGTTCGATCGAGCTGGTATTCGATCGAATACTACGATATTCGGCGTACTCGATTTAATTCGAGTATAACGGCGATGGCGCACCTAGAATTCGTTTCCCCTCCCACCTTCCCTGGCGCTCTTTTTCCACCAATCACCATGCAGGGGGGGTATGACAGGCACGCTGAGCACGCTGGCAGCGCGAAAACGGCGTCTACATGCATTGGCTGGAAAAACCATGTGACCTCGAATATTAAAAACTCAGCTCTTCCTGCTCGTTCGCATATGCTGCGTGAACTTAGTCAGGGACAGAGGCTGGAGAAGGGAGAGACAGATTTTAGCTGTTGGATAGGCAGGAGCGTGATTAAAAGCCCTTATCAGGGCTACTACAGTGGACTTCAGTGATAGCTTACTACAATATAGACTTTACAGAGAACGGCTGCTGTATTCAGGGATAGCTGCTGGAGTAGGGACAGAGAGAGGCATTAGTGGTGTATTAGGTGCTCTGCTACATACCAAACTATATTTGGCACTACTGCTGTGTACCTTGAAAAATACAATATATAGGCCTTATAACTGGCAACTGTACTGTGCGTTCTCTTGCAAAGTAATTTCTCATAACTGGTGTTCATACACACCGTCTGATCACTCAGTACACGGCTGTGTACCTTGAAAAATACAATATATAGGCCTTAACTGGCAACTGTACTGTGCGTTCTCTTGCAAAGTAATTTCTCATAACTGTTGTTCATACACACCGTCTGATCACTTAGTACACGGCTGTGTACCTTGAAAAATACAATATATAGGCCTTAACTGGCAACTGTACTGTGCGTTCTCTTGCAAAGTAATTTCTCATAACTGGTGTTCATACACACCGTCTGATCACTCAGTACACGGCTGTGTACCTTGAAAAATACAATATATAGGCCTTAACTGGCAACTGTACTGTGCATTCTCTTGCAAAGTAATTTCTCATAACTGTTGTTCATACACACCGTCTGATCACTTAGTACACGGCTGTGTACCTTGAAAAATACAATATATAGGCCTTAACTGGCAACTGTACTGTGCGTTCTCTTGCAAAGTAATTTCTCATAACTGTTGTTCATACACACCGTCTGATCACTCAGTACACGGCTGTGTACCTTGAAAAATACAATATATAGGCCTTAACTGGCAACTGTACTGTGCGTTCTCTTGCAAAGTAATTTCTCATAACTGTTGTCCATACACACCGTCTGATCACTTAGTACACGGCTGTGTACCTTGAAAAATACAATATATAGGCCTTAACTGGCAACTGTACTGTGCGTTCTCTTGCAAAGTAATTTCTCATAACTGGTGTTCATACACACCGTCTGATCACTCAGTACACGGCTGTGTACCTTGAAAAATACAATATATAGGCCTTAACTGGCAACTGTACTGTGCGTTCTCTTGCAAAGTAATTTCTCATAACTGTTGTTCATACACACCGTCTGATCACTCAGTACACGGCTGTGTACCTTGAAAAATACAATATATAGGCCTTAACTGGCAACTGTACTGTGCGTTCTCTTGCAAAGTAATTTCTCATAACTGTTGTTCATACACACCGTCTGATCACTCAGTACACGGCTGTGTACCTTGAAAAATACAATATATAGGCCTTAAACTGGCAACTGTACTGTGCGTTCTCTTGCAAAGTAATTTCTCATAACTGTTGTTCATACACACCGTCTGATCACTCAGTACACGGCTGTGTACCTTGAAAAATACAATATATAGGCCTTATAACTGGCAACTGTACTGTGCGTTCTCTTGCAAAGTAATTTCTCATAACTGTTGTTCATACACACCGTCTGATCACTCAGTACACGGCTGTGTACCTTGAAAAATACAATATATAGGCCTTAACTGGCAACTGTACTGTGCGTTCTCTTGCAAAGTAATTTCTCATAACTGTTGTTCATACACACCGTCTGATCACTCAGTACACGGCTGTGTACCTTGAAAAATACAATATATAGGCCTTAACTGGCAACTGTACTGTGCGTTCTCTTGCAAAGTAATTTCTCATAACTGTTGTTCATACACACCGTCTGATCACTCAGTACACGGCTGTGTACCTTGAAAAATACAATATATAGGCCTTATAACTGGCAACTGTACTGTGCGTTCTCTTGCAAAGTAATTTCTCATAACTGTTGTTCATACACACCGTCTGATCACTTAGTACACGGCTGTGTACCTTGAAAAATACAATATATAGGCCTTAACTGGCAACTGTACTGTGCGTTCTCTTGCAAAGTAATTTCTCATAACTGTTGTTCATACACACCGTCTGATCACTCAGTACACGGCTGTGTACCTTGAAAAATACAATATATAGGCCTTATAACTGGCAACTGTACTGTGCGTTCTCTTGCAAAGTAATTTCTCATAACTGTTGTTCATACACACCGTCTGATCACTCAGTACACGGCTGTGTACCTTGAAAAATACAATATATAGGCCTTATAACTGGCAACTGTACTGTGCGTTCTCTTGCAAAGTAATTTCTCATAACTGTTGTTCATACACACCGTCTGATCACTCAGTACACGGCTGTGTACCTTGAAAAATACAATATATAGGCCTTATAACTGGCAACTGTACTGTGCGTTCTCTTGCAAAGTAATTTCTCATAACTGTTGTTCATACACACCGTCTGATCACTCAGTACACGGCTGTGTACCTTGAAAAATACAATATATAGGCCTTAACTGGCAACTGTACTGTGCGTTCTCTTGCAAAGTAATTTCTCATAACTGTTGTTCATACACACCGTCTGATCACTTAGTACACGGCTGTGTACCTTGAAAAATACAATATATAGGCCTTAACTGGCAACTGTACTGTGCGTTCTCTTGCAAAGTAATTTCTCATAACTGTTGTTCATACACACCGTCTGATCACTTAGAACACGGCTGTGTACCTTGAAATATACAATATATACAATATATAGGCCTTTCAATTGGCAACTGTACTGTGCGTTCTCTTGCAAACTAATTTCACGGCTGTGAAGGCAAAATATTGTAAAAAAAAAAAAAATGCGGCGGGGGGCTAGCGGAATAGGACGTGGACGAGGACGGGGGCGCGGAAATGCTGTTGGGGGCCTTGTTGAAGCCAGTGGGGATACAATGCGTGCTGGTGAGGGTCAGCCAGGATCCCGCTCATCCAGAATCCCTGCCTTTATGGGACAGTTAAGCAGGGGGCGGGTTACACCGCTGTTGAGGCCTGAGCAGGTTGAACAGGTGGTGCAATGGATAGCCGATAGCGCTTCCACACAGTTGTCCACCAGCCAGTCATCCACACAGTCTCACTCTGACCCTCCTTCCTCCACACCTGGCCAACAGAGTCATCCCACCATTGACCCCTCCCAGGAGCTCTTTTCGGGTCCTTTTTCAGATGTGCCGGAAGAATCCCAGGAGCTAGCAGAGGAATTTGTTTGTAGTGATGCCCAAACACTTGAGTTTTCGCCATCTCCTGCTGATGTGGACCCTGAGCCAGCATCTGTTATCATGAGCGATGATGATGATGAGACGCAGTTGCCATCAAGGGAGGCTGTTGGAATGTCCAGTGGGCAGGAGGAGGAGCAGAGTGAGGAAGAGGAGGTGGTGGATGACGAAATGACCGACCCCACTTGGCCAGGGGTGATGTCCAGCGGGGAAAGCAGTGGAGAGGTGGTGGTCTGCGCAGCACCGAAAAAGGCAGCAAGAGGCAGAGGGATGTCCAGAGGCAGAGGGATGTCCACAGGCAGAGGGATGTCCACAGGCAGAGGGATGTCCACAGGCAGAGGGATGTCCAGAGGCAGAGGACAGTCCAGACAGAGTAGTGAGGCCACAGCCAGCACGGCCGAAGCTGTTCCCGGCAGCGGGCAGTCGCGTGAAGCTCCCCCATCGAGGCCTCGTACTTCTGTGGTGTGGAGATTTTTTAATGTTTGTGCGGATGACAAACTGAGCGCGGTTTGCACACTCTGCCACTCAAAACTGAGTAGGGGCTCTGAGAAGAGCAATCTGACCACCTCAGGCATGCGGCGTCACTTGGAAGTCAAGCACTGGGCTGAGTGGGAGAGAGCAAACGCAATACAAACTGCGCCCGGTCCTGCTGCCACTGCCTCTTCCCCTTTGTTGTGTGCTGCCACTGCGGTCCAGACCTCCAGCCAGGACACCTCCACATCTGCCTCTGCCTCGGCTACTTTGGGGCCTTCTCCTTCAGCCTCCCCTTCCCCCGCCTCTTCGCCTGCACCCTCACACTCCTCGTCCCAACAACTGTCCATCTCGCAGGCGTTCGACCGCAGGCGGAAGTACGCCTCGAGTCACCCCCAAGCCCAAGCCTTAAACTGCCACATCTCCAAACTGCTGGCCCTGGAGATGTTGCCGTTTAGGCTTGTGGAGACGCAGGCCTTCCGCGACCTGATGGCGGCTGCCGCACCTCGCTATTCCGTCCCCAGCCGCCACTACTTTTCCCGGAGTGCCGTCCCCGCCCTGCACCAGCACGTGTCGCGTAACATCAGGCGGGCCCTGAGGTACGCAGTCAGCGCAAAGGTCCACTTGACCACCGACTCGTGGACAAGCGCTTGCGGCCAGGGACGCTACATCTCTTTGACGGCACACTGGGTGAATGTAGTGGAAGCGGGGACGGGGTCGCAAACAGAGACGGCCTACCTACCACCCCCGCCCAAGATTGCCAGCATGGGTTCTGATAAACCCCCCTCCTCCTCCTCCTCCTCCTCCTCCTCCTGTGCCTTAACATCTCCCTCAGCCGCTAGCTGGAAGCGTTGCAGCACTGGCGCGGGGAGACGTCAGCAGGCGGTGCTAAAGCTCATCAGCTTGGGCGACAGGAAGCACAGCGCCCCAGAGGTGAGGGACGCCATATTGCAGCAGACGGAGATGTGGCTGTCGCCGCTGCAGCTAGGACCAGGCATGGTCGTGTGCGATAACGGCCGTAACCTGGTGGCGGCTCTGGAGCTTGCCGAACTCAATCACGTACCATGCCTGGCCCACGTTTTTAATCTGGTAGTCCAAAAATTTCTGAAGACTTACCCCAACCTGGCAGAGCTACTGGTGAAAGTGCGGCGCTTGTGCGCTCACTTTCGGAAGTCAACTGTAGCTGCTGCTAGCTTAAAAAAACTCCAGCAACGCCTCCATTTGCCTGAACATCGGCTGTTGTGCGACCTGCCCACTCGCTGGAATTCCACCTATTCCATGTTGGCCAGGGTGTGTGAGCAGCAGAGAGCATTGATGGAGTACCAGATTATGAATCCACGCGTGCCTCCAACTCAGCTCCCTCAGTTTGCCAACCACGAGTGGCCATGGATGGCAGACATATGCGATGTACTGCGTATCTTTGAGGAGTCCACCAAGAAGGTCAGCAGCGAGGACGCTATAGTGAGCGTAACCATCCCGCTCCTAGGCGTCCTTAAAGAATCCCTCATCGCAATAAGGGAGAACGCATTGCACGCAGAGGAGACGGGGGTTGGAGGAGACGCAACGGAGCTACACAGTCAGTCCACACTTTTGTCTGCTTCACGGTGGCAGTTGCAGGAGGAGGAGGATGAGGAGGAGGACGACGTGGAGGTGGCTGTGGAAGAGGAGGAGGATGCTGGCGGCGAGGGTAGCAGTCAGGCTGTGTGCGTCCCATTGGTTCAGCGCGGATGGGGCGGAGAGGAGGCGGAAGAGGAAGAGGAGGAAATGGCAAGTGATCCTTCTGGTGGGGGCAGTGAGGTCATGCCTATTCAGAGTCTGGCACACATGGCTGACTTCATGCTGGGCTGCTTTTCCCGGGACACACGTGTTGTCCGGATAGTGGAGGACAAACTGTACTGGGTCTTCGCACTCCTGGACCCCCGGTATAAAGATAACGTCTCCTCTTTTATTCCGGTAGAGGAGAGGACAAATCGATTGCTGGAATACCAGAGGGAACTCGTGCAGAACATGATGGAGATTTTCCCACCCACCATCGCTGGCGGCAGAGAGGAGAGGGTCTCCCAGAGTCCCACAACATCCATCAGGCCCACAGCCACCAGGGGAACACTCTCCAAGGTGTGGGACACGTTCATGGCACCCCCTCGTGCAACTTCCATCACTGCGGGGCCCGCTATCAGCAGGAGGGACAAGTATCGGCGGATGTTGCGGGAGTACCTGGCAGACCGTAACCCTGTCCTCCCCGATCCCTCGGCGTCCTACACTTACTGGGTCTCCAAGTTGGACACGTGGCTGGAACTGTCCCTGTACGCCTTGGAGGTGCTTGCCTGCCCTGCCGCCAGCGTGCTATCAGAAAGGGTGTTCAGCGCAGCCGGGGGCATTATAACCGATAAGCGCAGCCGCCTGTCAACCGACAGTGCCGACAGGCTGACGCTAATCAAAATGAACAGCAAGTGGATTGACCCGGACTTTGCTTCTCCAACCGTGGAAAGCAGCCAAAAGTGAAGTGCCATCTGTATGAAGTGCCATTTCCTCCTCCACCTCCTCCTCCTCCTCCTCCTTAACTGCCGTAGAATTGCTCCGTAAATAAGAAAAATGTTTATATTTATGGCTCACCTCTTGGGCCTCCACATAATTTTTAACAGGTCTCACCTCTTGGGCCTCCACAAAATGTTTAAGAGGTCTCACCTCTTGGGCCTCCACATAATTTTTAAGAGGTCTCACCTATTGGGCCTCCACATAATTTTTAACGGGTCTCACCTCTTGGGTCTCCACAAAATGTTTAACAGGTCTCACCTCTTGGGCCTCCACAAAATGTTTAACAGGTCTCACCTCTTGGGCCTCCACATAATTTTTAAGAGGTCTCACCTATTGGGCCTCCACATAATTTTTAACGGGTCTCACCTCTTGGGTCTCCACAAAATGTTTAACAGGTCTCACCTCTTGGGCCTCCACAAAATGTTTAACAGGTCTCACCTCTTGGGCCTCCACATAATTTTAACACGTCTCACCTCTTGGGCCTCCACAAAATGTTTAACAGGTCTCACCTCTTGGGCCTCCACAAAATGTTTAACAGGTCTCACCTCTTGGGCCTCCACAAAATGTTTAACAGGTCTCACCTCTTGGGCCTCCACAAAATGTTTAACAGGTCTCACCTCTTGGGCCTCCACATAATTTTTAACAGGTCTCACCTTTTGGGCCTCCACAAAAGGTTTAAGAGGTTAACAGTGGAAAGCAGCCAAAAGTGAAGTGCCATCTGTATGAAGTGCCATTTCCTCCTCCACCTCCTCCTCCTCCTCCTCCTTAACCGCCGTAGAATTGCTCCGTAAATAAGAAAAATGTTTATATTTATGGCTCACCTCTTGGGCCTCCACATAATTTTTAACAGGTCTCACCTCTTGGGCCTCCACAAAATGTTTAAGAGGTCTCACCTCTTGGGCCTCCACATAATTTTTAAGAGGTCTCACCTATTGGGCCTCCACATAATTTTTAACGGGTCTCACCTCTTGGGTCTCCACAAAATGTTTAACAGGTCTCACCTCTTGGGCCTCCACAAAATGTTTAACAGGTCTCACCTCTTGGGCCTCCACATAATTTTTAACACGTCTCACCTCTTGGGCCTGCACAAAATGTTTAAGAGGTCTCACCTATTGGGCCTCCACATAATTTTTAACAGGTCTCACCTCTTGGGCCTCCACAAAAGGTTTAAGAGGTTAACAGTGGAAAGCAGCCAAAAGTGAAGTGCCATCTGTATGAAGTGCCATTTCCTCCTCCACCTCCTCCTCCTTAACCGCCGTAGAATTGCTCCGTAAATAAGAAAAATGTATATATTTATGGCTCACCTCTTGGGCCTCCACATAATTTTTAACAGGTCTCACCTCTTGGGCCTCCACAAAAGGTTTAAGAGGTTAACAGTGGAAAGCAGCCAAAAGTGAAGTGCCATCTGTATGAAGTGCCATTTCCTCCTCCACCACCTCCTCCTCCTCCTTAACCGCCGTAGAATTGCTCCGTAAATAAGAAAAATGTATATATTTATTGCTCACCTCTTGGGCCTCCACATAACTTTTTAACAGGTCTCACCTCTTGGGCCTCCACAAAAGGTTTAACAGGTCTCACCTCTTGGGCCTCCACATAATTTTTAACACGTCTCTCCTCTTGGGCCTCCACATAATTTTTAAGAGGTCTCACCTCTTGGGCCTCCACATAATTTTTAAGAGGTCTCACCTCTTGGGCCTACACAAAATGTTTAAGAGGTGTCACCTCTTGGGCCTCCACATAATTTTTATCGGTTCTCCCCTCTTGGGCCTCCACATAATTTTTAAGAGGTGTCACCTCTTGGGCCTCCACATAATTTTTATCGGGTCTCCCCTCTTGGGCCTCCACATAATTTTTAATACGTCTCACCTCTTGGGCCTCCACAAAATCTTTAACAGGTCTCCCCTCTTGGGCCTCCACATAATTTTTAAGAGGTCTCACCTCTTGGGCCTCCACATAATTTTTAAGAGGTCTCACCTCTTGGGGCTCTACAAAATGTTTAAGAGGTCTCACCTCTTTAGCCTCCACACAATTTTTAAGACGTCTCACCTCTTGGGCCTCCACAAAATTTTCCATGAGCCTCTGGCCAGCCCACGGCCTCTTCCTGCCTTTTGCGGTCCTACGCATCCCTCAACATCCCCACTGCTTTACCTGCTAGACATGACACTGGGCCAGGTCGGGTCACTGACATCTCAAGCGCCAACAATTTGGGCATTTTAAGGCTTCTGCATGTGTTTGAGTTGTTTTTACATTTTAAAGAAGACATGTCTGACCACATCTCACACACACACACAATGACAATTAGGGGTGGGGTCTATTTGCTTTCCCCCTTGCCTATGCCATCTGTGGTTGTCATAGGCAACGTGATTTTAAGGGGTGCAGAATTTTATCTTCTTTTTTGTCTAGTTTGGCTTGGGGTCCATGGCAATGTTGAGGAAAGAAGGTTTCCTTGTATGGTCTCACTTTACAGAGAGGTTATATTGTGTTTGGAGTGTATTGTTGAGAGGCTGTGATAGTGGCGTAATAGTGCGACTTGGGCGCGTTATATGCACCCAGACATGCTTCCCCTGCTGTCCCAGTTGCATTCCAGCAGTGTTGGCATCCTTTTCTGAGGTTCCAGGGTGGACTTGGTGACCTCCAAGTGGTCGAATTGAGATTTCCAAGTGGCGAGCATTTTTTCCCCATAGACTTTAATGGGATTCGATATTCGGTCGAATAGTCGAATTTCGCGGTCTATTCGAATCGAATTTCGAACTTTCGAATATTTCACTACTCGCTCATCTCTAGTCATCAATAAACACAAGTGACCCAGTGCCATTGAAAGCCATGCATGCCCATGCCATCACGTTGCCTCCACCATGTTTTACAGAGGATGTGGTGTGCCTTGGATCATGTGCCGTTCCCTTTCTTCTCCAAACTTTTTTCTTCCCATCATTCTGGTACAGGTTGATCTTTGTCTCATCTGTCCATAGAATACTTTTCCAGAACTGAGCTGGCTTCTTGAGGTGTTTTTCAGCAAATTTAACTCTGGCCTGTCTATGTCACGAGGGGAGACAAGGGTGGTGAGCCCTATACTGAACCCCTCCTTCTTTCCCTGCCTACTTGCCTCAGTCGGCCCTAGGCAGCCGCGGACAACCACGAAGACGGTCCCTACACTGGGTAAGTGCGCAGGAGGGAAAGGGAACACAGGGTAGGACAAAACACAGACAGAACGAACACAATGGCAGAGTAGTCAGCAAACCGGGTCAAACACAGGAGGTCACGTAAATACCAGGGGTGAGGCAAGAGAGAAGTCAAAGTCCGAAGTCCAAGTATCCAAATCCAAGTATCCAAACTAAAGGTCGCACAAGCACTGGTCAAAGAGTAACTAATCACAGGCATCTGAGTGAGGCAGTTGCCATCTTTAAATAGCCCGCCCAGGATCATGTGATGTGGCCAGCATCACATGACCTGAGGCGGAGCAAGCTGTCCAAACAATATGTAAAGTAGCCATGTGGTGTGATCAGCACCACATGGCTAAACCCAAACAGAGAATTAACTCATGAAGTGCTGGCTGACAAGACCAGCACTTCAATTCCCTATTGCTCGTCTCTAGGGGGGCGGAGAGGTCTGGTGACGTCGTGCAGAGGGAGCGCGACGCCGACCTCGCGTGACAGTACCCCCCCTTCACGAGGGGCCACCGGACCCTTACCAGCGGGAGCAGGCTTATCGGGATGCTGCAGATGGAACTTTCGGATGAGCGAGTCTGCATGCATCCTGGTCAACGGTACCCAAGATCTGTCCTCTGGCCCGAATCCCTTCCAGTGTACGAGGTACTGAAAGGAATTCCGGACCTTCCTCACATCAATGACTCTAGCAACCTCGTGCTCCACTTGTCCCTCCACCTCTACCGGAGGTGAGGGCTGTTCCTCTGGACCAATAGGAGCAACATAACGCTTCAGCAAAGACATGTGAAAACATTATGAACGCGAAGGGAGTCGGGTAAACATAATTCAAAAGATACCGGATTGATCACCTTGGTGATCCTGTATGGACCAATGAAGCGAGGCGCAAACTTATACGATGGTACTTTCATGCGAAGATTTTTTGTCGACAACCATACCCTGTCCCCCACCTTGAAATCCACACCCTTAGAACGTTTCTTATCAGCTTTAGACTTTTGGACTCCTTGGGCCTTTTCCAGGTTCAGCTGAACCCGTGCCCAAACTGTGCACAGTTCTTGAGAAACAACATTGACCTCTGGGACAACCGAAGAGGATGAGGAAAAGGAACCAAAGCGCGGATGAAAGCCCATATTACAGAAGAAAGGTGAAACCCCAGAAGAAGAATTCACTCGGTTATTAATAGCGAATTCGGCCAGAGACAGGTATCTGGCCCACACAAGCTGGTTATCTGTCACATAACATCTGAGATACTGTTCAACAGATTGATTAAGACGCTCAGTCTGACCGTTGGTCTCCGGGTGAAAGGCCGACGAAAAGGACAAAGATATTTCAATCTTCTTACAGAAGGCTCTCCAAAATTTAGACACAAACTGCACCCCCCTGTCCGATACGATATTTTCTGGAATACCATGCAGTTTAACTATGTGGTCCAAAATTACAGACGCCAAGACCCTAGCAGAAGGTAATTTACACAACGGAATAAAATGACACATTTTTGCTAAATCTGTCAACTACAACCAAAATCACAGTTTTACCCTCAGAGCAAGGCAAATCCGTGATGAAGTCCATGGACAAATGCGACCATGGTCTGCTAGGTATGGGTAAGGGACGTAGCTCAACCCATAGGTCGTGTCTTGGGATTCTTGGACCTGGCACAAGTATTGCACGCAATTACAAAAGCCTGAACATCCCGGGAAATCGATGGCCACCAATACTGCCTAGAGACTAACTCCTTGGTAGCATTGATACCCGGATGTCCACATAATACAGAGTTATGGCACTCACCCAGCAGTCGCAAACGCAAATGGGCCGGCACAAACAGTTTGTCATAGGGGGTACCAGTGGGAGCGAGATGCTGTCCTGCTAAGATCTCAGCTGCCAGATCAGACGAGGGTAGCGGCCACGATGATGTCAGCTGGCAGGATGGGCTCAGAGGGACGTCAGGAGGCTGATACGCCTGAAAGCTTCAGGATAAGGCATCAGCCTTAATGTTCTTGCTTCCTGGTCTGAAAGTAACACAAAAATCAAAACGGGTAAAGAACAAAGCCCACCTCGCCTGTCTGGGATTCAAACGTTTAGCGGATTCCAGAAACATAAGATTTTTATGATCCGTGAGGACACAATGCGATGTAATGCCCCTTCCAGGAAGTGACGCCACTCCTCAAATGCCCACTTAATGGCCAACAACTCCCTATTACCGATATCATAGTTCCTCTCAGCAGACGAGAACTTGCGGGAAAAAAAAGCACAAGGCTTAAGGTTAGTTAAGGTGGAGGACCCCTGGGACAGTACTGCCCCTATCCCATCCTCAGATGCATCCACCTCAACTACAAAGGGTTCATTCTGGTCAGGCTGGATTAACACAGGGGCATTAGTGAAACACTGTTTTAGCTTCTCAAAGGCTTCAATAGCTGCAGGGGGCCAATTAACTAGATCTGCTCCCTTGCGAGTCAGATCCGTAACTGGTTTGACCACCAACGAAAATTTTTTAATAAATTTGCGATAAAAGTTCGCAAACCCTAAAAATCGTTGGAGCGCCTTAAGGGAGGAGGGTCGCACCCAATCAAGGATGGCCTGCACCTTAGCTGGATCCATTTTGCAGGAAAAAGGAGTCAAAATGTATCCTAAAAAAGCCACCTCCTGAACGCCAAAGGTACACTTCTCCCCTTTGACAAATAGTTTATTCTCACGTAACACCTCTAACACTTGCCTGGTATGAGAAACGTGAGATTCCCAATCTGCTTGAAAAAATGAGGATGTCATCAATGTAGACAATCATGAACCTCCCAATAAAAGGTCTAAAAATGTCATTGACAAAATTTTGGAACACAGCGGGTGCATTGCTTAGCCCGAAGGGCATAACTAAATACTCATAATGACCCTCAGGGGTATTGAAGGCAGTTTTCCATTCATCCCCCTCCCTGATTCTAATCAGGTTATAAGCTCCCCTCAAATCCAGCTTAGAGAACCAGCAGGCGCCTTGAATCTGGTTCAATAAGTCAGGGATAAGAGGCAGCGGGTACCTGTTCTTGACCGTGATTTTGTTAAGTTCCCTGAAATCAATACAGGGCCTCAATCCTCCATCCTTTTTACCAACAAAGAAAAATCCGGCCCCCATGGGGGAAACTGAAGGCCGGATGTGACCCTTGGCCAGACTCTCCTTAAGATACTCCCTCATGGACTGACGCTCAGGAGTGGAGAGATTGTAAATACGGCCCTTAGGATACTTGGAACCCTCCATAATCTCAATGGCACAATCATATTGCCGGTGAGGAGGGAGGAACTCCGTCTCGGACATGGAGAATACGTCCTGAAAATCTCTGATATATCCGGGCAAGATAAGAGACTCAGTGGTACCTCCAACCTGCAATATAGCTTTGCAACATTCGGAACAATCACCTCCCCATTTCTCTAATTCACCTGCCGGCCAGTTGATCACAGGGTTGTGGTCCTGTAACCATGGCAGACCTAAAACGAGGTCAGCAGGTAAATCCCTTAGGACCAGAAAAGAACAAGTCTCAGTATGGGAAATACCCACAGTCAAGGAAACCTCGGGAGTGCAAAACTCCACCCTCCCGTTATTCAATGGGGTGGAATCTAAAGCAATGATTTGAATTGCCTCCCTTAAAGGAAACTAGCGGAATACCCACAGTTTGTACAAAATCAAAGTTAATAAAATTAACAGCAGAACCTGAATCAACAAATGCTTGGCCAACCCCCTTAATTTGATCATAGGTAACAGAGATAGGTAGCAAAACTTTCCTCCTTACCACCGCTGGAGTTACCTTACTTCCCGCCGGAGATCTTCTAGAGGGCGGCAGTTTGGGCACTGCTGGAGCCAGTGGTTCATTTCACCGCAGTAAAAACAGGCTCCCTTCAGGCGTCTCTGGTCCCTTAAGGTCCACCTAACTGCATGGGTTCCTCCGGAACTCTGGTAGGAGATGGACTAGGAAGAGAAATTTCTGGCAACACGGTAACCTGAGGCATGCCAGAACGTTCTCTCAGTCTCTCTCTCACCCGTCGGTCAAGTTTGATGGCTAAGGTCATGGTCGCCTCTAAGGAGTCAGGAGTAGGATAACATACTAGAAGGTCCTTCAGTTGGTCAGACAGCCCCACCCGGAATTGACTTCTTAGAGCTGGGTCATTCCATCCTGAAGAGACACACCACTTCCTAAACTCCGCGCAATAGTCCTCTACTGGACGGTTACCCTGCCGAATGTCCCTGAGCTGAGACTCGGCAACCGCAGTCAAGTCGGGCTCCTCATATAATAAGCCTAAGGCCAGAAAAAACGCGTCCACAGTCTGCAGGCTAGGGGAGTCAGGGGGTAACGAAAAAGCCCACTCCTGCGGGTCACCCTGCAGCAAGGAAATAATTATTCCCACCCGCTGCTGCTCGGAACCCGAGGAGTGGGGGCGTAAGCGGAAATATAATTTTACACTATCCTTAAAGGAACGGAAGGCCTTCCGATTCCCCGAAAATCGATCCGGCAGCTTAATATGGGGTTCCACGATGGGATTGGAGGTGGAGGGAACCACTCCTGGTGCGGATTGATCCGCTCCTGGTGTTGGAGCCTCTCGGCCAGATCCTGGATAGCTTGAGCCATTCCTTGAACCTGGTCCGTGAGAGCCCGCAACTGCTCCATGAAATAAGGCCTGTGATTCTGTCACGAGGGGAGACAAGGGTGGTGAGCCCTATACTGAACCCCCTCCTTCTTTCCCTGCCTACTTGCCTCAGTCGGCCCTAGGCAAGCCGCGGACAACCACGAAGACGGTCCCTACACTGGGTAAGTGCGCAGGAGGGAAAGGGAACACAGGGTAGGACAAAACACAGACAGAACGAACACAATGGCAGAGTAGTCAGCAAAACCGGGTCAAACACAGGAGGTCACGTAAATACCAGGGGTGAGGCAAGAGAGAAGTCAAAGTCCGAAGTCCAAGTATCCAAATCCAAGTATCCAAACTAAAGGTCGCACAAGCACTGGTCAAAGAGTAACTAATCACAGGCATCTGAGTGAGGCAGTTGCCATCTTTAAATAGCCCGCCCAGGATCATGTGATGTGGCCAGCATCACATGACCTGAGGCGGAGCAAGCTGTCCAAACAATATGTAAAGTAGCCATGTGGTGTGATCAGCACCACATGGCTAAACCCAAACAGAGAATTAACTCATGAAGTGCTGGCTGACAAGACCAGCACTTCAATTCCCTATTGCTCGTCTCTAGGGGGGCGGAGAGGTCTGGTGACGTCGTGCAGAGGGAGCGCGACGCCGACCTCGCGTGACAGTCTATTTTTGGAATTGATGAATGGTTTGCATCTAGATGTGAACCCTTTGTATTTACTTTCATGGAGTCTTCTCTTTACTGTTGACTTAGAGACAGATACACCTACTTCACTGAGAGTGTTCTGGACTTCAGTTGATGTTGTGAACGGGTTCTTCTTCACCAAAGAAAGTATGCGGCGATCATCCACCACTGTTGTCATCCGTGGACGCCCAGGCCTTTTTGAGTTCCCAAGTTTACCAGTCAATTCCTTTTTTCTCAGAATGTACCCGACTGTTGATTTTGCTACTCCAAGCATGTCTGCTATCTCTCTGATGGATTTTTTCTTTTTTTTCAGCCTCAGGATGTTCTGCTTCACCTCAATTGAGAGTTCCTTTGACCGCATGTTGTCTGGTCACAGCAAACAGCTTCCAAATGCAAAACCACACACCCTGGAATCAACCCCAGACCTTTAAACTACTTCATTGATTACAGGTTTACGAGGGAGACACCTTCAGAGTTAATTGCAGCCCTTAGAGTCCATTGTCCAATTACTTTTGGTCCCTTGAAAAAGAGGAGGCTATGCATTACAGAGCTATGATTCCTAAACCCTTTCTCCGATTTGGATGTGGAAACTCTCATATTGCAGCTGGGAGTGTGCACTTTCAGCCCATATTATATATATAATTGTATTTCTGAACATGTTTTAGTAAACAGCTAAAATAACAAAACTTGTGTCACTGTGCAAATATTTCTGGCCCTAACTGTATGTTTCAGTTAAAGGGGTTCTCTGGGAAATATATAAATGAAAATACTGTAAAAACATATTATTATAAATAAACTATTAAAATGCCTTATATCATTTATAATGGCGTGCTTTGTCTATGGGACAATCAATGAAGGAGTTAAAATGGCGTCTCTCACATTTATGAGCATGAAATCCGTCGTCCTTGAGACACTGCTGGACGAAAAATTATAGGAACCTTTGGTATGAACCACTTAGTCCTGCACACTGGCTTGGATAAACTTTAGCCCATTCCTCTGTACAAAACATCTTCAAGTCGGTGGGCTTCCTCCTATGAACTGCTCACTTCAGCTCCTATTACAATTTCTATTTCTATTAGATTAAGGTAAAGACTCTTAATTTGCCATT